>WOVY01007629.1:0-44471 GCA_013436015.1 Rhipicephalus annulatus | reverse complement strand
GCGAGCAGTCGAGCGGACTTCGCTGAAGCCTTTGCCCGAAGGTGAAGCAGGGAGGCAATCCGTTTTGAAAACAGCAACAAGAAGGAGCGTTTACTGTAGCAGGTTGTCGTTTGTACAGAGCCGGCTAGCACGACAACGTCGGCTGGGGCAAATCCTCTAACATGGGGCCGACACGGCCTTAAATAACGTCCTTGGTCCATTCTCTCAGACCAGTTTCTCGAGCTCGGAGGGGGAGACGTAGCCATACCCGGAACTGCAAGGTGGTTCGGCGGAGGAAGCGACGTTATCCCCGGAACTGCACGGTTCTCCTGCACGGAAGGCGGCGCTGGGAGGGGGGGGAGACAGTTTCGTCGGAACAGCGCTCGATCTCGTGAGACGGGCTCCCGAACGAGGAAAATGCCTGTGGCACAACAGCGTACAGCCACCTCCCATTTTATCGCGCCGACAGCTAGTGCACAGCACGCGTTCTATTCAAGATGTTTGGTACGCCGTCAACTTTGTTCTCCCACGTTCATCTTACGACGTCATACTAGGATGGGATTTCCTTTGTACCCACCAGGCTCTCGTCGACTGCGCTCGTGCTGAACTCACGTTGGCGAATCCGTGCCTTGATATCGACCACCACAGTCCCTCGAAAGGGTTTGCCGCAGCTGACGTCCGCATCGCGCCGTTGTCCACCGTCCTAGTGCCTGTGTTTTTCCCCTGCTGCCACTAACTCGACGCTCGTGTTCCAACCAACTATAGCTAGTGTGCAACACCGAACCATCGTCCTCCCGTTTTGCCGTCATCAACTTTTCCAATGGTTCGGCGGTACTTTCTGCGTGCAACATTTCTGCTTGTCCGTACATCCTGCTAAGCGACGAGTGTCTGGGAAGCCTCGAGACCTTAAATTGTATTTTCGAAGACCCCATCTATCCAGACAAGCCATTTTTACCGACTTGTGCCATTACACCCACAACTGACGCTAATGAACCTATGGATGTATTCCGCAAGTCCATTGATTGCAACCTCACGTCTGCGCAGTAGGAACAGCTGATCAAGCTCCTACAACGTTTTCGAGCCTCGTTTGACCACAATCAGCCTTCCTTAGGTCGAGCCTCATCTGTTGTTCACAGTATAGATGCCGGTCAAGAGACGCCATTACGGCAGCGTCCATATCGTGTGTCAACTACCAAACGCCGTGCCATCAATGAACAGGTTGACGACATGCTGACACGTGGCATAATCGAACCGTCAAGCAGTCCCTGGGCCTTTCCAGTTGTGTTGGTGAAGAAGAAGGATGGATCCATCAGGTTATGCGTGGAGTACCGACGTCTCAACCGAATCACGCGCAAGGATGTCTACCCGCTGCCACGCATTGACGTTGCCTTGGACTGCCTACAGGAAGCCTAATTTTTCTCTTCTTTAGATCTGCGCTCTGGATACTGGCAGGTACCCATGGCAGAGGCTGATCGCGAAAAAAACAGCTTTCATCACGCCCGACGAGCTTTACGAATTAACAGTCATGCCCTTCGGCCTCTGCAACGCGCCGGCTACTTTCGAGCAAATGATGGACTCTATCCTTCGAGGCCTCAAATGGAACGTTTTGCCTTTGTTATTTAGATGACATTGTCGTCTTTTTCAACTGATTTCTAAACCCATTTAACCCGCCTCGAGAAAGTCCTCGAGTGTATTTCTGCCGCGGGGCTGCAAACTGAATCTAAAGAACTGCCATTTCGCCGCTCGAAAGCTTTACGATCCTTGGCCACGTGGTTTCAAACGACGGCATTCTTCCTGACCCTGCCAAACTTACAGCCGTTTCAACGTTTCCCAAACCGACCACCATGAAAGAGCTTCGAAGTTTCATAAGCCTTTGCTCTTACTTCCGGCGCTTCGTCCGCAATTTTGCGACAATTATCCTTCTTTGACCAAGCTCCTCGCCGGCTCTAGAGACCTTTCAGCCTGGTCTGCCACCTGTGACGTTTCTTTCAATGAACTGCGCTGCCTCCTCACGTCGCCGCCTATTCTGCGACACTACGACCTATCGGCACCCACAGAGATCCACACCGACGCTAGTAGTGTCGGGCTAGGCGCTATTCTTGCACAGAAGAAAGACGGCTCCAAGAGTACGTGGTTGCCTACGCAAGCCGAACTCTTAGCAAAGCCGAAATCAACTATTCCGTCACTGAAAAGGAATGCCTCGCCATTATTTGGGCGATAGAGATATTTCGACCTTACGTGTACGGGCGCCCTTTAGACGTCGTGACTGACCACCACGCCCTCTGCTGGTTGTCGTCACTGAAGGATCCAAATGGTCGCCTCGCCCGATGAGCATTACGCCTCCAAGAATATAATGTTCGCGTGGTCTATCGCTCCGGCCGGAAACATTCGGACGCAGACGCCCTATCCCGTTCGCCCCTACCCCCTGACCCGGACTGCTGCGAAAATCTAACCTGTGATGTCACTGCCGTCACCCATCGCCGACATGCCATCTGAGCAACGCAAGAACCCTTGGGTTGCTTCGATTCTAGACATCCTGGCTGGGCGGACAGCTTCCCCCCCTTCTCGCACGTTGCGTCGGCAAGTCGAGCACTTCGCCACTCGCGGCGACGTGCTGTACCGACGCAACTACGCACCCGGTGGACGTCAGTGGCTGCTCGTGATTCCACCTCATCTGCGATCCGAAATTTGTTCCACGTCTCATGACGACGCCCAATGTGGCCACGCAGGTTTCCTGAAGACATTCTCGCATACGTCTCCAATATTACTGGTGTGGCATGTACCGTTTTATACGACAACACGTTCGGGCCTGCTCGACGTGCCAGAGACAAAAAATTCCCCCTTATCATGCCAGCGGTACCTTGTTACCCTTACGTTGCCCATCTCGACCATTCGACCGCGTCGGCATTGATATCTATGGTCCCCTTTCCCAACACTGCTGACGGTAACCGCTGGATCATAGTTGCCGCCGACCATCTCACGCGGTATGCCGAAACTTCACCCCTTCCCTCGTCTACAGCAAAAGACGTTGCGACTTTCGTTCTTGACAACATCGTATTACGTCATGGAGCACCGCGGGAGTTACTGAGCGATCGTGGCCGCGTATTCTTGTCACACGTCATCACAGCATTGCTGCGTGAGTGCCACGTCGTTCACTGCACTACAAGCGCCTATCATCTTCAGACCAATGGAATGACAGAGCGCTTCAACCGCACCCTTGGTGACATGCTGTCTATGCATATCTCGTCAGACCACTCCAATTGGGACCGAGTGCTCCCGTTTATCACGTTCGCATATAATACCGCCATTCAAAGCACTACTGGGTTCTCTCCTTTTTTCCTCCTTTACAGACGCGAACCTTCTTGCACTATGGACACCATTCTTTCGTACAAACCTGACTCCTCAGAGTCCACGACTTTGTCTCAAGCCGCTACATACGCTGAAGAATGCCGCCAACTGGCAAGATCATTCACAACCCAAGACCAAGGACGCCAAAAGCACCACCATGACGCACCAAATAATACTACTTCCTACGATCCAGGTTTTCTTGTCTGGCTGCATGTCCCTTCTGCTACACCTGGCCTTTTTACCAAGTTGGTCCCCAAGTATCATGGCCCATATCATGTGCTACAAAAAACGTCACCAGCGAATTACCTCATTGAGCCACTGGAACCATCTTTTGACCAATGTCGTCGTGGCCAGAAAATTGTCCACGTCTCGAGACTTAAGCCCTGCTACGACCCTCCCGTGTTTACTTGCCCATAGATCGCCAGGATGGCTCCTTATTTCGCGGGGAGTAATTGTAATGAATCTGAATAACGGACGCTCTGCTGGTAATGAAGAAGACGATGATGACCGGTGGCTGTTGTAGTAGTAGCTCGCGCACGCCGCTCGCCATTAGCCAGACCTGCCTGATAAAGCACATTTTGCCCAGCTGCGTCTGAACCTTATATATATATATATATATATATATATATATATATATTGTCGCGAGAGGAAACGATAGGCAGGAACCCGAAGTGGAGGACTGTTTACTCAGTCAGAGCTGCCATTGACTTCTTCGCTCTCGTCTTCTGCCACCAACACAGCGTGGCATTACCCTCACCCCAATGAAAAAAAAAAGAAGAAGAAGCATCGAATGAATGCCATGGCTCCGAAAAACAACGAAAGGTAGTAAGAAATGTCTGTGTCCATTGAAAAGAAAAAGGACGAGATGAAAAATAAAGAGGCAAGAAAGTAATGTGCAATTGTCTTGAAGGATATTGCCACATCACAAAGTTCTTGTCTTGCAGTCAACGAGAATAGTACGGCTTCATCCTGGAGACGTGAACCACATCCGAGGAGCGGGGTCTGCGAGAACGGTGTGACGTGTCTGCTGGGACAACTTCGTAGTTCACTTCGCCGAGGCGATGAAGAACTCGGTAGGGTCCGAAGTACCGACATAACAATTTTTCTGAGCGTCCACGTTGACGTATAGGAGTCCAAACCCAGACTAGGTCTCCGGGTTCGTATATTACTGCTCTGTGGTGGGTGTTGTACCGGAGAGCATCTTGATTTTGCCGCGATAAAATGCGAAAGCGCGCCAGCTGCCGGGCGTCTTCGGCACGCTGAACAAATACATCTGCGTCCGGGGTGATCGTGTCCAGCAGAGTTGGTTGCAGCATGGTGTCAAGCATTGTGGTGACGTCGCGGCCGTAAACCAGACGAAAAAGAGCAAAGCCGGTGGTTTCCTGCAATGCCGTATTGTAGGCAAATGTTACATACGGGAGGATTTCATCCCAATTCTTCTGATCCTTGGCGACATACATCGAAAGCATATCTGCAATCGTTTTGTTAAGACGTTCGGTTAACCCGTTAGTCTGTGGGTGGTACGCAGTTGCTGTTCGGTGCGTCGTGCCGCTCAGCAACAGGATCTGTCGGAGCAACTGTGCCGTAAAAAGCAGTACCACGATCTGTGATGACGACAGCGGGAGTACCGTGGCGGAGAACGATGTTCTTGATGAAGAAGTCAGCCACCTCGGAAGCAGTTGCTCGCTGGGCGGCTTGTGTTTCGCAGTATCTGGTCAAGTAATCGGTGGCAACCACAATCAGCGGTTACCAGCCGTAGACTTCGGAAATGGGCCGAGTAAATCCATCCCGACCTTTTCAAAAGGTTCGTGGGGGGGTCGCAAAGGCTGAAGCAGACCGGCTGGTTTCGTCGTTGGAGTTTTGCGGCGCTGACAGGCTGTGCATGTCTTGACGTACTGCCGGACGGTTTTCGTAAGTTTCCGCCAGAGTATTTGTTCTTGATCCGCGCCAGAGTACGCGCGAAGCCAAGATGCCCTGACGATGGCTCGTCGTGACTAGCACGCAAAACATCATCGCGGAGAGCAGCAGGAACGACGAGGAGGGTAAACAGTTTTCGTTGAGTGAAAGTTGCGCTTGTAGAGGATGCCTTGGCGTAAACAGAAAGATGAAAAATCACGCGCGAACTGATGTGGGGGTTGTGGGCGACGTCCCTCAAGGTATTCGATCAGTGGTTGCAATTCTAAGTCTTCGCGTTGCTGCTCAGCCACGTTTAATGATGCGAGAATAGCAAGGCAGCTGAAGTCTTCATCATTGCCTTCTTCAGCGACCTCGACGGGTGCGCGGGAAAGACAGTCAGCGTCGGTGTGTTTCTGGCCAGACTTGAAAACCATCGTTATATCAAACTCTTGTAACCGAAGGCTCCATCTTGCGAGACGGCCCGAAGGATCTTTCAGATTCGCTAGCCAGCAGAGAGAGTGGTGGTCACTTACGATTTGGAAGGGGCGTCCGTACAAGTAGGGCCTGAATTTCGTTATGGCACATACAACCGCCAGACATTCTTTTTCAGTCGTCGAGTAGTTCTTCTCCGCAGATGACAACGTGCGGCTAGCGTAGGCGATGACGCGTTCCACGCCATCTTGATATTGCACGAGAATAGCTCCGAGGCCAAGGTTGCTCGCGTCAGTGCGGACTTTTGTGTCTGCTTCGGTGTCGAAGTGACCTAGGATCGGTGGCGTTTGTAGGCGTTGTTGAAGGTCGCGGAAAGCGCTGGATTGTTTGGGACCCCAGACGAAGGCGACGTCATCCTTGAAGAGTTGTTGTAGAGGCTCGGCGATTTTCGAAAAGTTTGGCACGAAGCGGCGGTAATAAGCACAAAGTCCCAGAAAGCGGCGTACATCATGCTTTGTTTTCGGTATCGGGAACAAAGCAACTGCCATAGCCTTGTCAGGATCGGGGCGAACACCACTGCTGCTGACAATGTGGCCAAGGGAATTTCAGTTCCTCATATCCAAAACAACACTTTTCCGGTTTCAGAGAGAGGCCGGCAGTGCGAATAGCCAGAAGAACCGCCTCAAGCCGCTCAATGTGCTGTTCAAAAGTTGTAGAAAAAACGACTACGTCGTCTAAATACACTAAACAAGAGTACCCCTTCAAGCCACACAAAACTGTGTCCATCATTCGTTGGAACGTAGCTGGAGCGGAGCACAGGCCAAAAGGGAGTACTTTAAATTCATAGAGACCGTCCGGTGTAATAAACGCTGTTTTTTCTCGGTCCCGTTCATCTACTTTAATCTGCCAATATCCGCTACGGAGATCCATGGAAGAGAAGTAACGGGCGTGTCGCAGGCGATCCAAGGAGTCATCAATACGAGGAAGAGGATATACGTCTTTTTTCGTTATCTTGTTCAGTTTGCGGTAGTCGACGCAGAATCGTAATGAACCATCTTTCTTTTTAACCAGAACAACTGGTGACGCCCAAGGACTAGTCGATGGTTGAATTACGTCGTCGTCGAGCATTTGTTTTACTTGATGACGTATAGCATCTTGCTCCTTCTGCGACACGCGGTAAGCATGTTGGCGCACGGGTTGCACGTTGGGCTCAGTGATAATTCTGTGCTTGATTAAAGGAGTCTGCCGGACTTTCGAAGTAGTGGCAAAACAGTCACTAAAGGATGAGAGGAGACTGAGGAGCCTTGCCCTCTTAGGTTCTTCCAACTGGCGATTGACGTTGAGGCGACTAGTCACGTCAGTATCGCAGCTGTTCTCAGTCGAGATCGTCGTAATCAAAGGGAAGGCGTCCAAATCATCCAATGCCTCCAAGTAAGCTATGGTTGTGCGTTTCGCAAAATGCCTGTGTTGGACCACTGAAGTTCGTAACTAAAACCATAGTCTGGCCATTTCGCAGTTGAATGAGGCTTCGAGCAATTGCCACTTCCCTATCAAGCAATAACGTCAGGTTACTTTCGGCGATGTCCGTAATCGACTGCTCCCGTGGACACTCAACAAGCACGAAGATACTACTGTGAGGTGGCAACGTGACGCAATCATCGACTACGCGTAAGGTCACGCCACGATGTTCGTTCTCGATGTCGGAATCTGGAGAAACACAGTTAACAAAACTGACGAACAAATCACGCAGATTAATTATCGCTCCATACTCTTGCAGAAAATCCATGCCCAAAATGACCGGCCGAGAACAATTGGGCAGTACAAGGAATGATGCTACAAAAGCCGACGCACAAATCTCAAGCCTGGCGGTGCACCTTCCTATTGGGGATACGAGGTGTCCTCCAGCGGTGATTAGTTGAGGGCCGTCCCACGTTGTCAGCACCTTGTGTAGACGGGTGGCCAATGAAGCACTCATCACCGAGTATTCAGCTCCCGTGTCGACAAGCGCAGTCACCATATAACAGTCGATGGAAACAGTAATGGCAGCGGACGTTCTGTTGGCGGTTTCACAAACAGGCTTTAACGGCACGTCGTAAGGCAGCGGCGGAGGGTATTTGTCGGTTCGCGTGACAGCGGCCTCACCTCCGGAGGTCGCCGTTTTCAGTTTCCCCGGCGTGGGCTTGCGCCATTGACACCAGGAGACCCAAAGGCGGGTCGGGTGCGGTGCGTTGATGTGGACGGACGGGGTGATGGTGACCGTGACTGTCGTCGCGGCGGGACAGGGGCGTGATAACTACCCTCCAAGTAATCCGCAATTTCCTGTGGGCGCTCACCATAGCGTGGACAACGAGCATCTGGGTGGAATCCGCGTAGGCCTATTCGTCGGTAGTAGCAGTCGCGGTACATGTGTCCAACTTCGCCACAATGGTAGCACAAAGGACGATTGTCGGGTGCACGCCAGACGGTGGACTTCCGCGGGCCAGGACGAAAATCGGTCTGAGAAGGCAGGCGACGGGCTGGACTTTGAAAGCGTCTGGGGGTCCCGGTAGGTGCATGAACAAAATGTGCCGTCGGTGGCGTAGAGACGCGTAGGGCATCCGCGTAGGAAAGCGTGGGAGGTTCGACTTGCGATGGTGGTGCAGAGTGAACGAACTGCCTGATTTCGTTCCGAACGACGTCCGTAAGAGCAGCGCTACTGGGAGGGGACGCTGCATAAAATTTCCGAAGCTCTTCTCGTACAACTTGCCGTACGAGTTCTGTGAGGACCTCCCTGTTATCACCTCCTGGTATAAGCGAGCACGCAGCGGACATGGCCGTCTGACGCTCATACTGCGACACCCGCTGCCGAAGCATGCGCTCCATAATTGTGGCCTCACGTATGAACTCGGACACGGTCGTAGGAGGGTTGCGCACAAGGCCCGCAAAAGTTGCTCCTTTACGCCTCGCATTAGCAGGCGCACTTTCTTGTCTTCTGGCATGTGGGGGTCAGCCCGTCGAAACAATCGCGACATTTCTTCGACAAACATGGCGACGCTCTCGTTCGGCATTTGAAATCGCGAAGAGAGTGCCTGCTCCGCTCTCTCTTTCCGTTCGGGGTTACTGAACGCCTCGCGAAGCTGCCGATGGAACTCCTGCCAACTTGTGAATGAGGTTTCGTGGTTCTCATACCACACTCTTGCCGCGTCTAAGAGGGAGATATACACGTTCTTCAACTTACGGCAATTGTCCCAGTCGTTGATGGCAGCGACCCGGTCGAAATGGTCAAGCCAGTCTTCGACATCCTCACCAGCATCCCCGTGGAATGGGTTGGGTGTGCGAGGCGTGTTGATGACACAGGGTACGCTAGCGAGTGGGTCATGCTCGGTTTGGGTTGCGGATGTGGCAAACATTGTCCTCACGGAACTTGCCAAGGGGCCGTACTGTGGTGGTAGTCCTTGAAGGTGGCGGCTGCTTCGATAGATATCAGCAGATCCTGGTGCACTGGCGGTGGTTGCTTCTGGTTCAGGACCAGCCGGCATAAGACGTTGCAGTACAGTACCCAGCACGTCCACCAGTCTGTCGCGAGAGGAAACGATAGGCAGGAACCCGAAGTGGAGGACTGTTTACTCAGTCAGAGCTGCCATTGACTTCTTCGCTCTCGTCTTCTGCCACCAACACAGCGTGGCAATATATATATATATATATTGACACGAGCATGTAGTGGGTTTCTGGCTGTTGCGCGGCTAGTGTCATCATTACTTGTGCGTGTCGAAAGATATGGTCCGCAAAAAAGACGACGACGAGCTCGCGCTGCTCGATTGAAGCTGTTCCGCTGTTTGCTACACTGTTACTTGCACTAATTTTTTGCGGTGACAAACTGCTGTAGGTGCTGGGTAAAATCCCAATTCGCTAGTTTTAACTCAAGCCACTTCAAGCGTCTGCCATCATTTCAACAATTCCGGAGGAAAACCTGGCACTTCGCCTCAGCCACCGCTTGCTAGGACTACCTCCTGAATTTGGTCCCTTGAGCTCGGCAAGAATGACTACCACAACCACTCGCATCTACCCCAAGCGTCGTCTACACAGCACGCACCCCGAAGCCGTTTCATGGTGATGTATTTGAGGACGTAGATGACTGGCTAGACCCCTTTTGATCGGGTCGCAGCCATTAACGATTACAACGACACCAAGAAGTTTCGCTACGTCTAGTTCGCACTTGAAGACTATGCTCGCATCTGGTATGAGAACCATGAGCCGTCTATCACGAACTGGCAAGAATTTCAGTGACAGCTTTAACAGGCATTCAGAAATCTCGAAAGGAAAGAAAAGGCCGAGCAGGCTCTGCAGAGCCGGGTTCTGAAGCCAAATGAAAACGTTTCTATGTTTGTCGAAGACATGTCATGCTTGTTTAAGTGCGCTGACCCAGTGATGAATGAAACAAAAAAAGTTCGACTCCTCCTGCGGGGTGTCAACGGGCAACTTTTTGCTGGACTCACATGCAAGCCCCCAACCACTGTCGATGAGTTCATCGTGGTAGCTGCTAGCATGGAACTGGAACTTCAACAATGCTCTCTACAGTATGACCACCAAGCTTCTGTTGCCGCGGGGTCACCTTTCACCTGTGGACAAAACTTATCAGCACTCCGCGAGGAGTTCGAAAAAGTTTGAGTTTGAGTTTATTCAACCACGTGACAAGTACACGAAAATACAATGTATACGTGGTTTGGTGCGAAGGGAAAAAAGCTGCATTTCACAGCTTGACTGGCCCATTCACCCAGAAAAAATTCTAGACAACAAATATACAAAAAATTATAAACATTACAGGCAGCGGAAAGCGATAATACAAAAAGAAACGCGCATGTGGCCCATGACAGCAAATAATAGAATCACAACTCTAAAATACATACAAAAATATTCATAACAACGCAATGCATGAAAAAATAAAAACTGAATAACCATTACAGAAATCACCGAACATTCATTTACAACACATTCAGCACATCCGATTTAACATTTAAGTTTTAGACAATATACGCAGATTATCTGTTGTTAGTTTCCATTTGTTCATCACACCTGGAAGGCGGTAACGTAGTGTTTCAAATCCATAGTTTGTGCGAGGACAAGGTACATGCCAAGTCTCCGTATAGCGAGTAACGCGACTGGCAGGATTTGGTTGCAAGGTGGCCAAGGTGCGTGAAAAGATACCTATGTTGCATATTTCTGATTTAAAAGCTCACAGAAGCTGGTATTCGTAATACAGGTAATTCTTAAAATTCTATATTTTGCAAATATTGAAGCAGTGCGTGCGTTATAGGATACACCTTCAATGCACCGCAAGGCATTTTTTTGTACAACGACCAGGTTCTTTAGAGATGCTTTAGAGCCTGTAGACCAGACCAAATGACAATAGTGTAAATGTGAAGAAAAAAGAGCATTGTAAACTAATATTTTTTGTTTCACGGGTAGTATGTTCTGGCATCGACGCAATACACCTAGAACTTCACAAAGTTTGTGACTAATGTGTTCTGCATGGCAATTCCATGCCATATGTTCGTGAAAATGGACACCGAGAGTTTTAACTGTTTGGCGAAGTTTCATTTCAACGTTATTAAGTATTAGCTTGTGAGACGTTTCAAATGACCTGGCTTTCGCACGGAACAGTACAGGCTTGCTTTTAGAGCACTAAAATGTCTAGAGAATTGGCCACAGTCCAGGCATTTTATTTAGTATTTCATTAGCAGAAACAATGAGGTCATCAGCCGTTTCCCCAGAAAAAAATATACTGGTATTGTCCGCGTAGATTACATATTCTACAGAGCTGTCAATACGTACAATATCGTTGATAAAAATATTAAATAATAGGGGTCCCAAAATGCTACCTTGAGGTACGCCATTCTTAACGTTCATGGATGATGATAGCTCCCGATTGATTGATACACATTGCTTCTTATTAGATAAGTAGCTTCTTATTAAAGCTGAAACGGTACCGCGAACTTTATAACAGTTCGTCCCACTTCTGCTCACCCAAGTGCAACGATTCTGGGAGACATTATTCGTGATGAACTGAGGAATGTGATCCCACCAATGCTCCCAATGCGTGCGGAAGCTCGGGCTCCGTCTTACGACGAACCATTGAGGAGCCCTCAACCTTCTACCGGTCGCCGGCCACCCTCTACTATCTCACCATCGCCCCGTCAATTCGCATCTGCGAATAACTACGAGAACACTGTCCAGTATGACGTTTCGCGTGAAGTCACCCGTAAATCTGACGTATGGCGTACCTCTAACAACAGGCCTCTTTGCGACCACTGTGGTGAAGCGGGCCATCTGTACCGCCATTGTGCGTATCGCAGGATGGGCCTTCATGAGTTTCACCCTAACGCACGTCGACCCTGCAACGGGGAGCGTCCTTGCGAGATTCAGAAAGACCTAGCAGCGCAGCAGCCGTTTCCTCCTGCAAAAAGCCACCGGCCACGCTCACCTTCTCCTCGCCACCTCGGCTCGCCCAGTCGTTACGCCACGTTTTCTGGTGTGCAAAACAGGTCCCCAAGTCTTGGCCCACGCCAGGAAAACTGAGGCTAGCGGCCTCTGGGGGTAGGGCTGCTGTTGACCGAACTGACAAACATCCCCTGCCTCGACGCGTCAACAACGCCAATATTTCTGTCACGAAATTTTCTGGACGTGATGCAGCAATTTCCGCCGATATTTATATAACCATCGACAACCACTCGACCACCGCACTCGTGGATACTGGCGCCGATTACTCCATTTTGAGTGGTGACTTCGTGGCTGCTCTTCGAAAAGTGGTGACGCCATGGAATGACCCGCAGCTCCGTACCGCGGCTAGTCATCTAGTGACGCCGGTTGGGAGGTGCACTGCCCGAGTAAATATTGGCGCTTCGACCTTCATCGGGACTTTCTTCGTACTGCAGGAATGCTCCAGGCACGTCATCTTAGGATTAGACTTCCTTCTAGAATATGGGGCTATTATAAATCTCTGGAAATTGCTGGTGATGTTTTAACGTAAAGAACATTCTCAGGATTGAGAATCACGTAAAATAGCGTTGCGTGTATCCGACGATTCAGTGACAGTACCGCCCCGTTCCAGTGTTCTGGTTAACGTGCTGAGTGACATAAACCGAACAGCTCTCGGAGTTGTGGAAGGCAATGTGTCCGTGCTCTTGTCTCGTCAAGTATGCGTCACCCGTGGTCTCATAGAATTGACCAAGAGCCTGCGAAAATTCTACTAACAAATTTCAGTCATTAATACCAGCACTTCATGAGGCAGTGTGTGATCGCTTCCTTCAAAGAAATCGGAGACTCGAAAGCCGGCTTCTCACTCGCGCAACTCTTTTCCGGTCTTCGCGACGACAAACAGTCTCCGATAATCTTGATGTGAACTGCGCACTGTCGACTTCACAGCAAGAGAGTCTTCGCTCCCTCCTGTTTTCCTTCAGTGATTGCTTCGCCACGACGTCCTAAATCAAAGAGACATCCGTCGCAAAGCACAGAATCATAACAGATCCCAGCGAAAGGCGTATCTATTCGACAACATGCTTATCGAGTTTCACGCAGAGAACAAAACGCCATTCACGACCAAATACAACAAATGCTTGCTGACGACATCATTCAGCCATATACAAGCCCATGGGCATCACCAGTTGTGTTGGTGAAAACGAAAGACGGCACATTACGTTTCTGTGTTAATTATTGTAAACTGAATACCGTGACAAAGAAAGACGTTTATCAGCTTACTCGCATCGACGACTCAATCGACCGCCTTAGAAACACCCTATATTTTTCATCCATGGATCTACGCAGTAGCGCTTGGCAAATTGAGGTCGATGAGCGTGACCGAGAAAAAAACCGCCTTCATTACTCCTAACGGACTCTTCGAATTCAAGGTGCTTCTTTTTGGACTGTTGTCAGCTCCCGCAACTCTTCAACGAATGATGGACACAGTTTTGTCCGGTATCAAGTAGCAATCGTATCTTGTCTATTTAGACGACGTCACCGTTTTTCATCAACTTTCGAGCAGAACCTTCAGCGTATTCGTGCAGTACTTGAGGCGCTACAAACAGCCGGCCTGTCGCTCAAGCCCGAAAATTGCCACTTCGGCTACGAGGAGCTCAAGTTTCTTGACCATGTCGTCAACAATGACGGAATTCGCCCAGACACCGAGAAAACACTGGCTGTCGCTGCCTTCCCGATTTTGACGAACAAACACGATGTACGCCGTCTTCTGGGCATTTGTGCGTACTATCGTCGCTTTGTTCCAAACTTTTACAAAATAGCAGAACCCTTAAACCACCTCACGAGACACAACGTTGCTTTTGTGTGAGCCCCAGAACAACACGAAGCTTTTTTCGAGCTACAACGATGCCTCGAGACTCCTCGAATCGTGGGTTATGTTGAAGAAAATGCCGACACTGAAGTGCATACAGATGCAAGTAATGTCGGCCTCGGAGCCGTACTTGTGCAATGGCAGGAAGGTATTGAGCGAGTGATCGCCTACGCTAGTCGTACGTTATCATCAGCTGAAACCAACTATTCCACCACAGAAAAGGAATGCCTAGCTGTCGTGTGGGCCATAGCCAAGTTCCGACCATATTTGTACGGGCGACCATTCAAAGTAGTCACTGACCACCATTCCTTGTACTGGCTTGCTGGCCTCAAGGACCCCTCAGGCTGCCTAGCTTGATGGAGTATTCGCTTACAAGAATTTGACGTTACGAAGGTTTACAAGTCATGACGCAAGCACACCGATGCTGTCTGTTTATCACGTGTCCCAGTCGGGTCGATTCCTTTTGACCAAACTGACGACGAAAGTTTCCTCATGGCCGTCACAGCCTCCGACTTGGCTCGAGAGCGGCGTGAAGACACAGAAATTCACCCGATCATCGACTATCTCGAGGACAAGCTTAAACAGCCACCACGAACATTCAGGCGCACTAGTTCATTTTTTTCTTCGTGACAACGTCCTGTACAAGCGAAGCTTTGATCCCAACGCTCAAACCGCCCTACTGGCCGAACCATTTGTGAGGCGAGACGACATCCTTTAGGCGTGCCATGACGAACCATCTTCCGGACATTAAGGGTTCACGCGTACTCTGGCACGTATCCGCCACACGTACTACTGGACCAAACTGTCCCGTATGGTCAAGCACTGCGTGAAAACCTGCTGAGACTGCCAGCATGGCAAAACTCTGCCCATAAAACCTGCTGGTCTTTTACACCCTGTGGAGCCACCCTGAGAGCCAGTTCAACAAGTTGGCATGGTCGTGCTAGGTCAATTTCCGAAATATTCAGGAATCGCTGGATAATAATTGCGACTGTCTATTTGACGCGTTATTGTGAAACACGAGCAGTCCAGCGCGGTACGGCAAGCGATGTCGCGGATTTCTTCATTCATGCTGTCGTCCTTCGTCATGGTGCACCAGCCATGGTTCTAACAGACTGAGGCACGACCTTCACTGCCCAACTACTGAAAGAAGCGATGACACTCAGCGGCACCGTACATTGCCGAACGACAGCTTACCATCCACAAGCTAACAGATTAACAGAACGGCTCAATAAGACTATCACAGACATGATTTCCATGTATGTCGATGTAAACCGTAGGAACTGGAACAGTGTCCTCCTTTTCGTAATTTTCGCATATAACACCACTGTGGAAGAAACTACTGGATTTATAACTTTCGTCTGCTATACGGCCGCGAAGTTACTGCGATGTTAGACGCCATGCTCTTACCTGACGCATTTATGACCACCACCGAAAATGCTGACCAGTATGCGCAGCGCACCGAAGAACCTTGACAACTAGCTTGCTTGTGCATTTGCTCTCAGCAACAACACGATGCTCATAGGTACGACATTCGGCACTGAGAAGTCACCTACCACCCCGGAGAAGAAGTATGGCTTTGGAGTCCCGTACGCCAACGTGGCCGTTCTGAGAAGCTCTTGCGTCGTTATTTCGGCCCTTACCGGGTTCTTCAGCGCCTCACTGATGTAAACTACGAACTTATCGCAGAGCCCAGCGTGCTGTCCTCCCGTCGTGGTGCCCAGCCGGACATCGTCCACGTGGCTAGCATGAAGCCGTACTTCTCGCGCTGAAGACTTGCTCTTGCCTTCACACATTTGAAACCATTTAGTCGATGCTTTTCGAGAGGGTAGTAATGACACGAGCATGTAGTGGGTTTTTGGCTGTTGCGTGGCTAGTGTCATCGTTACTTGTGCGTGTCGAAGGATTTGCTCGGCAGAAAAGACGACCAAGAACTCGCGCTGCTCGATCGAAGCTGTTCGGCTGTTTGCAACACCATTACTTGCACTGATTTTATTACCGTGACAATATATGATGAGGAAATTGTACAAATGATGATGACGCGTCCAATTGATAAAGAAAAGTCGGTGACTGCGCTCACACTAATTCCCCGTCACGCTGGAAGCGGCCTCCTGGCCACGTGATAGACAATAATAAGAATGGTGTCGGGTATACAGTTTCAGTCGAGAAACGTGCACAATTTCCGTCCCACGGCAACGGTGGTTGGAGGGGCGGTAAGTGGTGAGATACGATAATTAACGGGAGTCGTTTGTTCCATCACCACATAAGGCCTTATAAAACGACTGAGAAAGTTTTCACATAAGCCGAGCACACGCACGGGAGTCCATGGAAGAACTTCGTCTCCTGGGGAAGAGGTGACAGCACGGTGAGTTGAGTCGTAGCGAGACTTGCGAGCTTCCTGATAGATGCCGGTCATGATTCGGGCTAGATGACGGCAGTGCTTGAGCCGAGACAAAAACTGCGCGGATAAAGGATCTACTGAGGTAGCAGGAGCCGAAAGGAAGGAGACGTCCAGAGCTACACTTGGAGAGCAGCTATGGACCAGAGAATAGGGAGAAAAGTCGGTAGTGCGTTGCGTAGTCGTATTGTAGGCGGACGTTACGAATGGCAAAGTGGCGTCCCAGTTCGTGTGGTCAGGGTTTACGTACAAGGCGATCATGACCGAGAGGGTACGATGAAAGCGTTCCGTCAAGCCATTTGTTTGTGGATGATAAGTAGAAGTTGTCTTGTGGATGGTGTTGGTGGCGTGTAGCCCCTCGGCAACAATAGAGGAAAGAAAGACCTTGACGCGGTCGCTGAGCAGAACGCATGCAGCTCTATGGCGTAAAATATGATACGCAGAAAAAAAATCGACCACTTCAGCGGCTGTACCAGCGTGCAGCGAGGCTGTTTCCCGCGTAAACGAGTGAGGCGGTCAACAGTCAACAGCCGTCACAATCCAAAAATATCCATTGGTGGTCACGAGAGGGGGGGCGTACAAGTCTATCCCGACGACCTTCAATGGCAAAGCAGGACAAGGAAGAGGTTGGAGAAAGCCAGAGAGAGCAGTAATAGGTCGTTCCCTTCCACCGTTCACATAAGGCACATGAAGAAACATATTTAGCAATGGCGGATGAGAGGCCAGGCCAGGTGAACCGACTGCGTATTTTGTTGTATGTTTGTGATAGCCGAGATTCCCAGCAGCAGGATCATCGTGGAATGTCTCAAGAACCTGACATTGTAGAAAACACGGTATAACAGGGATCCGTTTGTTTCCTTCAACGAGGTAAATATAGCGATGTAAAACACCATCGTCAAGCTTGAATTGTTTTAGTTGTCGATGAAGTCGGGCGTTCGGAGGAGCAGATGTGCCTTCTAAGAGTGCTAATATGGAGCGGCAGTAAGGATCAACGCGTTCATGAGACACAAGGGTAGATGGGCAGCCGGATCTTAGCCAACTGAGACCTGCGATGGGTAATGCCGCTGTGGAAATCGGTGATGGCGGGCTATTAGGGTTGGTAGAGGGTAGCGAGAGAGAGCATCAGCATTTTGGTGCTTTTTACCAGACCTGTAGACGACATCAAAGTTGTGCTCTTATAAGCGAAGCACCCAGCGGCCAAGACGACCCGATAAGTTCTTTAGCGACGAAAGCCAGCACAATGCGTTGTGGTCGGTGACGACTGTGAAGTGGTGGCCGTAGAGGTATGGACGAAATTTTTGTACCGCCCATACAACAGCAAGGCACTCTTGTTCGGTTATTGTATAATTTTTCTCGGCAGCAGTCAAAGCACGACTGGCGTAAGCGATGACACGTTCGCGTGCGGTGTTGTCATGCTGCAGTAGAACGGCACTGAGACCATGACCACTGTCGTCAGTGTGAAGAGTAGTGGGTGCACCTGGATCGAAGTGAAATAGTACCGGGTTGGATGTCAGGGCTCGCTTCTACGCCGGAAAAGCCTTTTCACAGTCTTCAGACCAGACGAATGCCGTATTACTTGCGAGCTTGATGGAGTGGAGAGGCAAGCCTTGCGACATTGCGTATAAAGCGCCGAAAGTAGGATGCCAAGCCGAGAAAACTGCGCAGGTCTGTTTGATGCAACGGACGGCGGCAAGCTTTTCAGGATCCGGTCGAATACCATCTTTGCTGACTAAGTGCCGTAGACACTTGATTGTCTTACTTGCGAAGTTCAATTTTCCGTACTCAGCTGTAAACTAGCATCTGCAAGACAACCTAGGACTTCTTTGAGACGTCGCAGATGTTTCGAAAAGGTAGACGAAAACACAATGATGTCATCGTGGTAGCATAAGCAGGTTTTCCACTTCAGGCTAGCAGTATTCTATCGATCATACGTTTGAAGGTAGCGGGCGCGTTACAAAATCGGAAAGACATTACGTTAAATTCATATAGCCCATCTGGGGTTGTCAATGCCGTCTTCTCTTTGTCAGATTCGGACACTGGTATTTGTCAGTAGCCCGATCGCAGGTCAAGGCTGTAAATATACTCTGCGCCATGCAACGAATCTAGTGCGTCATCGATTCATGGGAGAATTAAGGTAAACATCTTTGTGCGTTTTTATGTTCAGTGCCCAGTAAACAACGCAAAAACGTACTGTTCCATCTTTCTTTTGCACCAAAGCAACCGGCGAAGACCATGGACGCTAGGAAGGACGTATGATATTCCGTCGAAGCATGTCCGAGACGTTTTCCTTGATTATCTTCCTTTCTGCAAGAGACGCGTGGTATGGACGCTGGTGAATAATTTGGTAGCCGTCAGTCTGAATTCGGTGAGTCGGGGAAGTTGTCATACTTAGGACAGCAGAATGAACGTCAAAAAAAGACAGATGTCTGTTCAATAAATTCAGCAATACTTGACTCTGGGCTGCTGTCAGATCAGGGCCTTATTGTCACCGTTAGAAGAGTGAGAGAGTTGAGTGGCGGCGCGCTTGGCTCTCGGTCTTCTTGACTTGGAAGGGCAACAAATGTGACGGGATGCGGGTCAATAGCACATGTGACTGTTGATGCACAAGGCAACAATAAAGATACGGGGGTCTGATTTAACGCAGTAATAAAAGCAGACCCTTCAGGAAAACGAAAAAGGCCTGGAATGATCAGATTGCCTCGATGTGGCATGTGGTCATAAGGTAGTAGAAGCACGTTGCCATCCACAATGTTGATGGCAATTGACGCTAATTACTTCTCGGGAAGGCCAAGGAACATAATCTGAAGTGGTGACGAGACGAATGTGATCTTCGTGTTCCGACGTAGAAGAAGAGTTGGTGGTATTGAGGAGGATGAGGTGCTGACGACAAAATATAGAAGCGCAGGCATACGACTAGAACCCCCCCCCCCCCCGAAATGAGTGCATGGGTGCACTCACCAAGAACTGCAACGGCAATATAATGACGAATAATGTCTATGAAAACACGAACTGTACACTGGGCGAGTGGGCGAGTAATGGCGTTCGTCGTTGCACGGAAAGACGGGCCCGAGTAAGGTGTTGTGACTTTGCGGAGACGGTAGCAAAGGTCAGAGCAAATAATCAAAATTGCAGTGCCAGTATCCACTAGAGCTTCGACGCTTATACCTTAAACTAACACTTTTAACAAGGTCGATGGTCTGTCTGGAGGAAACCTGGCTGCCCAGTGGATGCAGTTTCCCCCCCTATAACTGCAATGGGGAGTTTTCCGCGTGGGCATTCAGAACAATGAAGGCGGGTCGCAGAGGCGACACGGAACGGCAATCGGGACATGGTGAGCGGCGGCGAGACTTACGGGTGTTCACAGGCAGACCAATACTGTAAGGTGAAGAGGGCGAACGCTAAAAGGAAGACTGGTAAGGCGTGCGCTGGTAGTTCGTGAGTGAACTGAAGCGTCCGCGTTCCTCCGGAGCGTAGCCCCGTTGCCAGTCCTCTTGGCGCCTTCGGCAAAAGCGAGATATGTGACCCCTATAGCCGCAATAATAACAGATTGGGCGTGGAGGACGCGGTATGGTGCAGTATGGCTGTGGGCGCATCGGTGGTCACACTGACCCCACAGGTACATGGCCACCCGGTGTAGCAACTGGGATAGTGGTGGCTACTGAGAGTGCCAGAACTTCTGCGTACGCTGGTATCTGACGAGGTCTGGATTCGGCGGAACACGGTGGATGTGACGCAGATGCAATCTCTTGCCTATTGATGTCCCGCAAGTTAGTTGGAGATGAGGCTAAAGTAGACGGTGGAGTGCATGAAGAGCAGCGCCCATGAAGCTCCTCATGAATGATGCCGCGGACCAGGGTACAGATGTCGAGGGCCGCAAAAAGACGAATGTCTGAGGCATCATGGCAGAAACGAAGAGACTGAAGTTCTTATAGTGTTTGTCAAATGGGGATGGTATCTTGAGTAGTGGAAGGGTTTTCCGACGCAAGGGCGTTGAATGCGATGGTATTTATGCCTTTGATAATATGGCGTATTTGGTCGCTTTGAGGCATAGATGAGTTTACACGCTTGCACAAGGCAAGAACATCCTCAATGTACAAGGTGTATGATTCACGCGCCAGTTGAATGCGTTCAGCAAGCTTCTTCGCTGCTGCTTCAGCGCGAAGAGTGGGGGAACCAAAAATCTGACGAAGCTGCCATGCGAACGTGTCCCAGTCGGGAAGATCTTGGAGGTGGTTCCAAAACCAGGTTTTGGCAACGTCAGTCAGATAAAAGCGACCATACGCAATTTGTGTAGAGTATCCCACCTGTTCAACTTGCTGACGAGGTCGCAGGTGTGTAGCCATTCTTCAACGTCATCCCCTTTAAGACCAGAGAATACTGTCGGATCACGCTGGTGGCTGTGGATAGCCAGGGTCGACGGCGGAGGCTGCACTCAGCCGGTGATGCTGGATGAACCAGGATTGTCTTGCACTGCCATGGCAGGTGGTAGTAAATGACGACCCGAGCAGAGCTCCAGTGTTAACGTGCGAAAAGACTTGGGGATCGAGAAGCACCGTCCACCAATCATGAGGAAGAGCTTTATTCTAGACGAGCATGAGCTGGTACACAATGATGATGATATCTACAGATGAGGAAATTATACAAATGATGACGACACGTCCAATTGTTAAAAAAGATTCGGTGACTGCGCTCACAATATACATACATACATATATATATATATATATATATATATATATATATATATATATATATATATATATATATATATATATATATATATATATATATATATATATATATATATATATATATATATACTGCAAACAGTGCAGAAATAGTTCAATTCTCATAACGTTCAAAATTCGCACAAAAACAATATTTCAGGTGAGCGTCATTTCAGAAATTCCTGTGAAAGACGCCCGTAAAAGGTCAAAGCTTTCAACCCTATATAACGTGTACTGACGCTTTTTGCTAAACCTCTGGTTATTTCAAAAAAAACCAGGTACACCTTGCATGGCGCCGTTGCAGCCGAAAAGAGATAGGAAGCATTCATTAAAATATATGGTGAGATTTCAGTGTGAGAAACGTGAAATTTTTTTTTCAGAGATTCTACTCGCCCCTGCTACGCAATAGGCCTGCCGTGAAACGTCTTTCCGAAACACCCTGTCGATAAGGGTGATGATTGCCAAGTTAACACGCCTTTAGATATTACCGCGATAACTTTCAATCTTTCTTTCTTTGTTTGTGATGTGCCTATTATGGCTCCATCTTGAACGCGTCGGCGATCAGCTTATCATAGCACCGCGTCTAATTGATAACGCCCCTCGCCAGTAAAGCAAGCGCGTAAGAGGGAACCAGGGCAGTCTATCACCATCGGCACTGCGGTTCTGCCTGGCGTGTCTTTGGGGCGCAAGTCAGCCCAGTGAAGTAGATAGTTGTTAAGGCTCACCCCTTATCCAGCCTTGCGCGTCCCTTCATCTTTATGCCTGTGTGGCAACTTGTGAAAGGGCTGGGTAAGTATACGTCCGATGAGTCACTCATGTTTACATCGTCCCGCTTGCCTCACGAGATGTCCGCTGGCTGTTCGGATGACGGTACCATCCAAGTTAGTTCATGTCTTTCTTTAGGTGTTCGGCGAAGGCGCCGCTTATTACATAAAAGTCAGCTCCCGTCTCGATAAGTGCTCTCGCACCACCGTCATCTATCAGAACTACATCTAGGTAAGAGATTCTCGGTATCGACTTGATAGTGAGCCTTGGTGTCAGATCACAGCATCTGCAAGCGCTGCAGGTGCAGTTGGTGTGTGTCATCGAGCTCATAGCGAACTGTCGTTGTAGAAGCCGTGGTGTCTCTTCGGGGCGCCATTGTCATGCGGTGTGGTCAGTGGAGGTTCTTCGTCCACTCGTCGGCAAGCAACCTCACCTCCAAAGCCTGCTTTACACAGTTACCCCTATGCAGGCTTGCGAACGTAGTTCGCGCTGCTGCCGCGTATTAATTGCGGCCTGCGATGAGAAATGACTGTACGGCGGTGGTCTTTATCGTGATGGAGTGGTGGGCGAATACTCGGCACGACGCAAGTAGCCTTAGACTTCGTGGGGACGCACTCCGGGTCGCGGTCGTGGGGCGTTAAGGGGGAAACCACGAAGCTCCATGCGTTTGTATGAGCTGTATCTGAAAATATGGCCAGGCTCACCGCAGCGACACAACAGTGACGGCTGTTGGTTGGGAGTCTGCTTTTCGCGGGCTTCCAAAGAAGCGGGTGAGTGGACGGCCGACTGCGACCGCTGCGTTGGTTCGTAATGCTCACGGCGCGCGTTGGTGGGTCCTCATAACCTGCGTGCTGCCACAGCGTAACTCATGGCGTGGTTTCCTTGACTTGCTGTCACCGGGCAAGAAATGCCAGAAGCAGTTCTTACATTTCCGCGCATGACAACCTTTCGTGACGCTGGCTTCAGGGGTTATGCTCTCAGTAGCTGCAGCTCTTCGTAGATGACTTCGCGTGTTATTTCCCGTAAGTGTTTGGGTTCGCAAACATCGCTTGGGTGTTCATAGAAGCTATGTTCAACGGTTGTACTGGCGACTCCGGACTCCATGGTATTTTCAGTGATGAATGGCTTTTGCGTGTTCTTGTCAACAGTTTTTGGTAGGTTGCGCACCACTCCAGCGAAATGAGACTCTTACGCCTTGCACAAGGAGCCCTAGCTCTTTTTCCTTTGACATGTTTGAATGCACACTCCGAATAAAGAGCTTCATTTCCTCCACGTATATTGGCACAGTTTTTCTTTGGCAATTGGCTCCTCGACTGTAGCAAGATTTGATACCTTTATTTGTGGATCATGTTGGTGAACGTACTCAAGAAATCAGTCTTGAACACTGCCCACGTAATCGAACAGGTCTCGGATTTAAAAATCACGTTTTCGTAGGGCGGTCGAGAGTGAAGAAAACGCCACGCAGCTTCATCTCGTCACCCCAGCTGTTCAGAAAAGCCCACCGAGGGAATTCGTTGAGCGAATGTTCTGATTATTCAACAGGCTAAGCATAGAAAGTCGGAGACACTTAATTGCGGCTGTTGTAAGATGACAGCGGTAGGCGCGGCTGGTTGGCTCATGGTTGACGTTGGGGCTTTTTTTTATGCCGAGTGCACCCAGGTAGTCTACCGGCTTCTGGTGGCGGCCCTTCCAGACGGTGGTTACTCCCAGTCATATCGATGATTTTGGTGTTGCTGTCCTTTCCTGCAGCATATTTCAGACACTCTTCCCGTTTTATGTGAGACACCGTTCTCGATTTTCAACGTTAACTCTTTTCTTAAGCGTCGGGTCGATTGAAAAGAATAGTAATGCCGTGATAATTTTCCGTATGTCTCACGCCTTTTGTGACGCGCGTATCAGAATTTTATCATCATGTCGGCGATCCGCTTATCATAGGGCTTCGTCTTAATTAAACGCCGTTCGTCGTTAGCGCAAGTGCATCAGTGCGAACCGGGGTAGTTTTTTTTTGCTATCGGTTCTGTGGTTCTGTTGTATTTCGGGGACAGGTCAGTCCAACAAAATTGCTGTTCTGGCATGTCCCCTCATCTTGCCTTGCACGTCCCTTCATTGTTGCGGCTGTGTGACACTATCAGCAGATTTTTTTTTTAATTGGAGAAAGATAATTCTTAAATCGCATACTTTGTTGATGTCAGGTTAAGTGGGGTAGAAATTTCCACCATCCCCACCACGACCATTGATTCAAAGCGACAATGTGCAATAGCAAACGTCACAGGCATAGATGTGAACATGCGTCTGCAAATTTTCATATGCCTAAAGGCGCGCGTACTCAGGTACCCGTGGAGCTCCATTAACTAGATCACGTGAAGAATAATTGTGTTAAAAGCTGCTTGAAGTGCCACTTATGCATAAAACAATACCGGCGGGTGAGCCAAAAAGAGATACCTTGACCTACAACGCTAGATATACGAGCACACATGCCGAATATGAGCCGCAGGATGAGTGACCTTGCATTCCACTGCCAAGCACTGAAGCGCAACACAAAGCAAACAAAAGTGGCCAAACTACGACATTATTCTCTACTTTCCAAAATCATGCTTTCGTATGTAATGTTTTTTTTCTACATGTCACTGCTTATAATAAATTAAGTGCTGAAGACGCGCATCTTATTGCGGACTTACGCTGTAAAACTTTAGGAGTAACGAAGATGTGTACCTCCTTTCCTCAAAATCAGAGGAGACGTTCATTAGCTTTACAGCAAAGCTGCTGCTTTAAACGAAGAAATTATTTGGTTCTTGCTGCGTTTACAAACTCGTAAACTTATTTTAAACTATGAATATGCAAACACAGTCATCGTTCTATAAATTCTCGCTAACTAAAGATCTGTGAGTAAGTCAGCAAGGAGAGCCGCCGAAACGAACCAGTACAATGTTTGATTTAAGTGCACATCTAACTTTAGCCCCAGGAACAGTCAGCTAGCCATTGGCAAAAAGGCTTTGCTAGTCGACACTCGTGTAAGTTTGCTGCTTCATGGCACCTATCACCTGCGCTACAGTATTTTATATGAAATAAATCTCGGCGCAAGTGTGGTTTTCAGATGATGGCCGGTTAAAACGTGCGGCTTCAGTGTTTTCTGACGAGTCGGCATCCCACTAAATATTTTCTGTTCCACAATCACAATGCTCGCGTGACTCGTGCCTAAAACTTTGCGCTTTATGACTTCAACTCACGTAGTATTAGGAACATAAAAGAAATTTAAAGGGTAGCGACTCACACTGAGGCGGGAATCTTTTTTATATAGCTCTGTGTGCGGACAAAACGTAAAAAGAAACTAGTGAAAACGCGGAGACCCTGCAACTTACTCTACAGTAGCATTGGTTATTCCTTTAGTTTATGTGTAATCATGGACAACCACATTTCGTAGCGTAAGCTACGCTGGCCGATGTTGAATATTTTCGCATGGCTTATCAAGAGCCGCATGCTCGTCGAGCAGCGACATTAAAAGGCGCAGCATACATGGCGCGTCAAAGCAAGCCTGGGAGCTCCTTAAGTGACGTGTCACAAGTAGGATGGCGCTTACTGACGTAAGCTCGCTTATTAGTCCAGCCGTTCTTGCGTGCGTTCGCCCACTTATCTCTCCGTCCGCTCGTCCATAAATCATGCTATATGTGAATTGTGACATAGCCGAGCTAAGTCACTGCCAAGTTTCCATCTTGTAATCATATACAAGTTCGCTGTGAAACAACTGAATGAAGCCACTGCAGCTATCATGTAGAATGACGCGCATAGAACAGAGGAGGTCTCATGTCATGCCACGCACGATAACTTTCATCTTCTAAATATGTTCTTTGGACTATCTCACAACACTGCGTTGAAAACGGCGGCAACGCAGGACGAAGGTTCTGGAAGCAACAACACAAATGCTTGTGTTATTCATTCTTTAGCCGCCGGTGCTTTTTCGCCCTGTTTTTAAGACGCACCAGCTCACCCTGCAAGACACCCTTCTATGTAACACGAAGGTGCGCTCACACGAAAACCCTATAGGAAAACATGTCTATGACACACACCGGCGCTTTGCAGAATGCATTGAAACAAGATCATGCATAATTTATTTCGGGCACTTATTCGCACACGGCACCGGGCTGCTGGCAGTCAAAAAACTCTGTAAGGCGGCTCGGGCTATTGCCGGCTAAGCACCTTGAAGTTTACGTTTATAAAGTTTCTGCTGTACCTGTGTGGTAAACTAGCGATGCAAGTGCTCTGAAGTGCATAAAAGACACGGAGCTGGAACATTTGTTACCGATTTAGTGTAGATATATTGCGTAGCTTACCATCTGGATGAATAGATGCGAAGTAGACGATGAAAGTAAATAGCCGGACTCGCATTGCTATGTAACGCACTTTCACATATTTTAGAGCGAAAAAAAAAACTGTTTACTTTTAGGTTTCTATGCCTGAACGAAGGAGGCTGAGAAATACCGGAGAAGCGATTCAGTAGCTGCACAGCGTCTAACAATAGTGCGACCAGAAGAGTGCAAATGCTTATGCCAGGTGTTCCAAATGCAAGTGTTCCGCAATAACTACCTTGTCGAAGGGCTTTAGAAGGAAACAAACAACTTTCTTTTAGTGCTTGGTTTTATGTAGTCGAACTAGCAGTTTTGTACACCCTTTCAAATCTTAAAATAGCTAGAATGAAGAAGAATCGCCAATGTCGTTCTTTCTGAAAACTGAATTGAATAAGCGAAGAATCGACTGTGAACTGAGAAATTTCTTTAATAGTAGCTACCATGATTCAGACCATAAGCTTCTTGGGAAAGAAGTCACACTAGTAATTCCTATTCAGAAAGTGATTGTTCACTTGTAGTGCGCGGTGCACTCTCAACAAAATGGCTATGACCGAAGCGAAATTGATTGATAGATTAAGTAAAAGAGAGAGAGAGAGAGAGAGAGATAAATAGAGAGGAAAGGCAGGGAGGTTAACCAAGCTTGGCTCGGTTGGCTACCCTACACTTGGGGTGGGGGAAAAGGGGAATAATAGAACAAGAAGAGACAGAAAAGAAGAGGAGTAAGAAAGAGAAGCATAAATAGTCAGCTCTAAACTACACAGCACGGCCTCGCACAGTTCTTTCACAAGCGGTCGTGAAGTTTGGTGTTCCTTAAAAAGCACAAGAGGGCTTTCGTGGCTTTGCGCGTATGGGAAGCCGTCGGCCAAGGTCCCAGGATCTTCTCTTCTGTAAGCGGCCGTGAATCCAGCTGACAGAGCTTGGCTTCCATTATACGTCGTTCGGTCTGGTATGCTGGGCAATGACATAGAATGTGCTCAAGCGATTAAGTAAAAAATTTTATAGCCCAGAAGACGTGAACAGGTGCAGAAGTTTCTTACGTATTTTAGCTGGGGTCTACGGGGATCTCGAAGAATGGTACACCCCCAAATGCGCCAGATATTATCTGGATTCGTACAGCATATGGGGGGGAGGGAGGAGGCAAGCAGGAGATGCTCTCAAGTGTCGGTTGCGTGAGAAGCGTAACAGTATGATGGACATGTGGCATATCCACCCCACGCGTTGGAGGGTCGATGAAGGCAAGCAATGTCTGAAGTGTGGCGATTCAATCTGTACATGGTATGCTCCGCCACGAGTGCAGTGGTTTTTTGGCTTGCAAGCAGTGGATGTCAAATGGCCACTGCATGTTGTTCGGCCTGAATTTGTGGTGATTTCAGCCTGCCTACTTACACTCGAAGTGCGTTTAACAGTGAATGAAGAACTATCTGAGTAGATTTGTCTTCTTCTGATAACTTATCGGTTGGAGACTGAGGGTTCACTCTTGCCAAGGTACGCTGTCAATCTGCATGACGCTGCGACTTCGGCAACGGAGGCCAAACTGCGTCAGTTGTGTCCATGGTGGTCCTGTTTGTACCAACCGTCACTAATTCATGTGGCTGTGACTTTGGTAATGTAAACTAGGTGAAATCAGTGGAAACCATGCTTTCCATTGTATTATCTTTATACCAGTCAAACAAAATCCGAATGAAAAAGGAGATTGTGAAGCAGCACGTCGAATGAGCGCTGCGGATGCAGAGGCATTACCTTTTTCTGACAAACATCTACTGGGTTTCTGCTCAAGTGTTCCTGTCTTTACAAAATGTGGTGCAAAACTTAATATCTCTTGTTTTGATAGTTATAACCGTCCGTGCAGTAAAATGGTATTGGTGAGCACTTGGCAACAGAAAAAGATACCACACCGAAAAACGAATATCCACATTCTGAAAAGAATGACCGCAAGACAAGGCATCAGGAAGGAGTACTTTTAAACCCAGAACGTGCCCAGCGGCTGAAAATAAATAAAAATCATGTACTCCAACGTGCGATAAGCGGTACACACATCGTCTATCAGAACTAATGGAGCCGACAGTTTGCCCCACTGCGGTGGTCTATTGGCTGAGGTATCCGGCTGCTGACCCGCAGATCGTGGTATAAAATCTCAACTGCGGCGGCTTCATTTCCGATTGAGGCGGAAATGTTGTAGGTCCGTGCGCTCAGATTTGGGTGCACGTTAAAGAACCCAAGGTGGTCGAAATTTCCGGAGCTTTCCACTGCGACGTCTCTCATAATCGTATGGTAGCTTTGGGATGTTAAACCACACATATAAATCAATCAATTAATCAATCAATCAATCAATCAATAATGAATCAGTCAACCCACAGTTTGAAATACTCTTATTTATTCTTATTTCTGACCTCTACATTAACGCAGTCGTCAGCCAGCACTGGCTAGCCATAAACATTTTACCAGGCGAAGTTGAAATACAAATCTAAAGCATGTTTATGTTTATAGAAAACTAAACTAAGCGTGCAGGGCCTTCGAAAGTAAAGTCGTATTGTAGTTAATTCTTAAATGATTTTTGTGAGAAAAAACATCACTGCATGTGCGTTTTTTAATTCAGCGTCTAAACTACATAATGATTTTCACTTTAGAAACTCACAAACCACTGTGAAATCCTATATCACGCCTGATGTGATTCAGCAACGTCACAGAAAGAAATGCGGTTTTTGAAGACAATAGTCTTTCTTGGGACACTCAACGCAAATATTTTACTCTTATCTACATAATTATTTTCCCTTTAAAGACTCACAAATCACTGTGAGATCCCATTTCACGCCTGACGTGATTCAGGAACGTCACAGAAAGAAATGTGGTACTTAAAGACGATAGTTTTTCAAAGCAAAAATTTCCTCTGTTGACTCGTCGGTTTCACACCCGAAGAAGTTAAGATCTAACCACATCAGCAGCGCCTACCAATATTGATCTGGTGCCAAAGTTAATACTTGTGCGTATTGTCGATTAAAACGAGAAAGAGAAAGAGAAATAACATTTATTTATTCATCCGGCGTGTTGGAAGTCCCCGGCCTTTGCAGGGCGTGGATGTTCTCTATCTTAAGATTACGGCTATTAGAGTCCCATCATTTCAGAGCATAGACAACGAGGATGTTGTGCTCCGACTAGGCGACAGTTACTCGGGTGCCTCCGCGCCCGTTAGACGGGTCGTCGGCTCCATTTCTCGGTTGCTTCGCCAAAGCCTCCTCAAGCCGCTCAATGGCCTTTCGTTGCGTCTTCAGGTCTTCAGAGCGTGTCCATGCCCTCACCTCTTCGGGATACGTGGCGTCCTGTCACTGCCCGTGTCTACTGTGCGTAACACTGTTACACCTCATGATGGGGCGGAGAGTAGCTAGTTCACGTTCGCACACACTGCATTTTGCGTCCACGAACATGTCGGGGCACACGTGCCAGGCCAGAGCCGGTGTCAGCACGCACTCGGTTTGCAACTGTCGAAAATTTACTGCCTCCACCCGTGAGGGTTCTCGGTGCGGTTGCGGGAAGGCTCTCCTGACTTCTCTGTAAGCCGATAGGATCCCACCGTAGTCGATTGCTTTGGCCATGGGCCTACCGGGTACGCGCACGGCGCTAAGCGACTCGAAGTCGGCGATTAAGAACTTCGCCCGAGGCACAATCTGGCAAGGCACGGAGTGGCTATTAAGGTCCATCGAGGCCACGTGGGGCAACCGAGATGCCACTGCGGGACCCACCATTGCTCTCAAGTGGTTCACGGCCCACAGGGGTCAGTAACTAGCACCTGACACCGAAAACCGCAACGAAGAGGCGGACGCCGCCGCCCGTGATCTCATTACTTGCCGGGACACGGCAGTCCGTCCCTCCGAGATAAGCGGAAAAGACCAAAATAAGGACTTTGAGCCCCGCATCAATTAAAAGGAAACACTGTGCGTATGTGGGGCGCAAGACCGACACGTTCATATCTGTGGCGTGTTTATTTGTACTATAAAATGCATACATATGTCATTTCAAGGAACTAATTGTCTAAAATGCTGCGCTGACAATGCAACACTATGGAAGAGAAAGTGGGCGTTTCGTGCGCTTTGCTAGGACAATACGGTGGTGGCACCTACCCATTTCCTTGTTGTATACAATTTATGGCCTCCGAGATTATCAGAGTGAAGTTTAGCGGCACCGTCTATGCGAATTTCTTAAGGGGCCCCGCTTGAGCGCTGGGAATGACGGTACATATGACTGCGAAACTTGTGTTGGCTGGTGTTCAGCCCGGCTTCAGCTCAAAAGTGTATACGACTGCGTCAATGAAGCATCCTTAAAATAAAGCCTTTATAAAGAGATCTCGTCCACACTTATTGTATTCTAGAATAAAAGCCCCCTCAACTTGATAGCACAATCAAACGGCGACCAAAAGAAACAAATGACATAAAATAGAAAAAGAAACACCAGCTTTGTCACCTGCCTGCCAAGTTTAGCAGCCGTTGGTTAACTCTTACGTTTTGTAAAACTTTATAGCGACGCATAAGGTTCCAGTGTTAACTAAAAAACGTTTCTGTGCAATGCAAAAAATACATAGCTTAATGTGAGCTCTTCTAGAAAAAAACTAACCATTTATAGTGAAGCCAGACGCGTCTTCGAGGTATAAAAATGCGAGTCAGGTTCGAAGCTCACATATCCCGGCATTCCCTTGCATTTAGCAGTTCACGAGTGCCAGATGTTTCTCTAGGTAATATTGTGAGAAACTTTATGGCCTGCGACACGTATTGCGCTATTCACATATGAAAACTTGAATTATCGACTTTATTTTTGGCTGATACTCTAGAGTGAGGGGGGATGGAAGAAAATTTTATTAACAGCACCGAAAATTAATACTAAGAGACTATAAACAGCCAAAATTTAGAAGTTGCAATGCTAAAGCAGTTATCACGATAATGTAAAGCTCTAAAAACTTACATCGAAGAAATTTCTGATGCAATCTGCGCATTGTAGAATGCGTCATCAGAAATAATACGTGCGATGGAGACGCACTTGTGTATAAAGTAGTGTGAAAATATTTTTGTGGCTGTGCTATTGTCACAGCATAATTTTGAACAGCGTGAACATTTTGTAATATTGCATTCATTTTATTCAACGCTTTTTTGATACTGCGATAACTGCTGATACTCTGTCACATAATAATTTAACACAGCATGGACATTTCGTAATGCTGCAGATGTTTCATACAGAGTTAGTGGTTCATACATTTAGTTATTCAACTTTCGATGAAAACGTGTTTTGCGTCTCTGTCGAAACTTAATGCTAAAAGCACTTTCTGCAACAATGTGACAACGCTTTTGTTCAGTCAGTTTTTATATTAGAAACGTTGAGCGCGCAAAATTTTTTGGTGTTTCGTTTAAAAATATAGGACTTTGCCAATTTAGTGTTCAAATGTGGCTTAGGGGCTTCCGATAGTTTTCAGCAAAAATTAAAATATATCTGAAAGAAATTGAGGCAATCTGCACCGAGTGCTCTTACACGCGATTGCAAGAACGAGAATCGGGTGTGCACTTGCGCGCCTGTGGTTTTAGACATTTGAAACAACCAGTGACGGCCTAGTGCTCTCCCATAGCAGACTACCGAGTACGCTAAATCACTCAGCAGTTTTTTTCTAAACACCTATCCGTTTTAGAGCATATGCACTTCTCGCTCAGCAACTCTCCTAGAGAACCCTTATGTAATTTTGCAGCGCACCAAAGTAATGAAGTGCTTTCATGAGGTTTTACAACTGGGGGACCCTTAAGCTTCGCTTTTAAGACTAGAAAGCGGTAGTGATATTCAGTTCCTAGTGCATACTTCAAACACTTAAGGGATGAAATGGTCTCGAACTTGCTTGGCACCCACTAGGTGGTCTTATGAATGCGGTGGCGTGTGTGCTTTTTCTAAGGGGTGATTGGCTAAAAACTATGAAGTCGTAATAATCCTATGTTGTGATGTCCGATGAGAACATACGCTTGCACCATGCGTTATATGCTGGACGCGTCTTACAGGATGCGTGTGTTTGTAAAGCATGGAAGACATTTTCTTTGCAGTTGCAAGCAGAAGCTATGTTCACCGTATTAACAACCAGAAGTGTGGTTCTGTGTTAGAACACTCGCTTGCCACGCAAACGAGCCCGTTTTGAAACCCACTGAGACCAAGAATTTTATGATTTACTTTACTAGCGTAATTCTCATTTTTTTCGGTCACGCAAAGATGCTCAAATTTTTGGTCACAACTAACAATACTCACGCCAATGCCGGAATTTCTGTGGAACAAGCTGTTAACAATATCGCATTAAAAATATTTTGATCATATCAATTGTGTCGTTTAATTCTGCTGACATGGTTTAGTAGAACCCCGAAAAGGCCACTGGGTTGAACACGACGAGGCTAAACGATGGTTTCGTATGCTAGCTGGTTTGAGGCGAGAGGTTAGAGACGAAGAAACAGGGAGAGGGAGACACGTGAGAGAGGTGTGCGAGTGTTCATGCGTCTAGGAGCTTCAACAGAGACGCGGTGGTAGCTACGGTGGCATGCAAGTCTAAGAAGCTTCGCAGCTAAAAATACTGCTGGCCAACAAGCACAGCGTATAGTTGAAACATTACGAGTGAACATGCATTCATTGTTATAGGTGTAAGGTGTCACTGGTCAAACGCGCTGGGCTACTGAATCCCGTTCCACTGGTGAAAACTAGGTTTGATCAAATTGCAATGGATCTTCTGGGTTCTTTTTCAACTTCGGACAGCGGCAACAAACGGATTATACGATGGAGTACCTCACCTGATTCGCGGAGACAAAGCTGATTTGAAGTGGCACTGCAGCTGTAGTGGTCCGGTTCCTCATTGAAAAAAAAATATCTTGAGACATTGTGTTTTCTCAGTGGTCATTATAGAAAAAAATGGCCGTAGTTTCCCAAGTGGGAACACTGGTTAGCATGCGGAGCATATATGTTGAACTGCGATAAATTTGGCTTGTAATTTGCGACATGCATGTGTGTCATGATGAACACGAGTGAGCACGCACGCACGTATGCTGCGAAAAACGATGTTCATTGATGAGACGCTTTGGGTATTTTGAACAAGATGGCTTTATGGTCCGTCAAGTGAAGGGTGAGAGGGTCTGGTTGCGGTGGTTGAAGGTCGAAATTTGTAAAGACGTGGTTGATGCACGTCCCGCAAACCATGGTCGGATGGTGTTTGCCGTCGTGCATTGCTCGTTTCAGCTAGTGCATTACCGATGCTTACGCCTCGCAGCGGCTTCGCGTTCTCGAAGCTGGAAATCTTCCGCTCAAAGTTGACGTATCGCAGCTGCTTCGCGTTGGGGATCCTGCGCTCGACGATGACGTCTCGCAGCTGCTTCGTGTTCTTGGAGCTGGGGATCTTCCGCTCGATGCCGACGTTGGCGTTCTGCATCGCGAGCTCTTCTCAGTGCGGCCTTGTCCACAGACGAAGTGTCTTCGGAATTGCTTGCGGTTCCGCCAACACATGGCAGACGCGATTGGAAGGGACGTCAGTGTGTTTGCGGATTCGTTAGCATACATTTTCACCAGCGACATCGGACGTGGAGCGGCCGCACAAACCAACCGGCGAAGCGCCAACACTCGGTTAATATAGCGAGCGCCGGCCCCAGCCTGCGCATGTGCGCGTTAGCAAACAGCTGGCGCACGTAAAGCTAAAGGTCACGCGGTGCGCGGAGGAGAAAAGCGAGTGCTGAGCGCGCTGTGTTGAGAGGAGGAAGAGATGCACAGATGGCTGGCGGAGCAGGAAAGGAGGCTGCGGACGGCGACGGCGCATGGCTAGCCCCTAGTATAACATGCTCCGCATGTAAAAGGTACCGCATTTACAGCACAGATTTAGCGCATTATGATTACGCTCAGAGTTTTACGACAGAGGAAGACGATAGATTATCACACGTTCATGGGCTTACATAACCACTCAACAAACTGTCGCAGACATGGCTTCCATGCACGTCGCCATGGAGCACAAGAATTGGGACCGAATTTCACCATGCATCAAGTTCGCTTACAAGACAGTGCGCAAACAAACAACGAAAATGACATTCCTTGCACTTATTCACGGGGAAGCGACTGGGATGCTTGATGCCTGCTGCCTCATGACAGCGATGATTTAGAGACAGGCGCCACGGATTTCGCTGAGCGCACCGAGCAAGCAACAAAGTTTGAATGACTCAAACAAACAATCAGCAAGAATTTGACGCCCTCCGGTACAATCTGTGCTTTTGTTTCTTCGCTTATAAAGCCTAAAAAGAGTCTAGGTTTGGTTCCCCGTACGACAATGAGACATTTAGGAAAAAAATTGCCCGCAGCTTCCCTCGGGGGAACACTGAGGAGGATGCGGAACATATAATTGGTTAACGGGGTGTTAAAGTGCGACTTACTTGGGTCGATGGCTAAGTTGATTAACGTGGTTGTGAAATGGGGTGTTAAATTGCGACTTACTTGGGTCGATGGCTAAATTGGTTAACGTGGTTGTAGGAGGGGGTGTTAAATGAGTGAACACGTGCACACGTATGCGAAAGGGCGGCGCTGGTCGAAGGGACGTCGATCATTGTGTTTGTGGATTCGTTGGAATTCATTTCACCGCGACCTTGGACGTCGACGCGCCGTACAAACCAACCGACGAGCGGCAACTGAGCGAGCGAGCGCCGACCTTGAGTATATATACAGCGCGACGGCGCATGCACTGTCAGCTGTTGAATGTTCTCGAAGCGCGACGGCGCATGCGCGTCCACTGGAGAATCAGGAGAATTGTAGAATGTTCTCGAAGGGAAGAAGCGCGCGCGGCACAGATGGTGGGTGATGGTGCATGCGCGCGTCAGCTGTCGAATGTTCGAGAAGGGGGAGAAGCGCAACGGCGCATGCGCGCGCGTCAGCTGCCGATGTTCTCGAAGCGCGACGGCGCATGCGCGCGCGTCAGCTGCCGATGTTCTCGAAGCGTGACGGCGCATGCGCGCTACATTATACAGCTAGCGAATGTTCGTGAAGAGGAGAAGCGCACGTGGTGTGTAGATGAGGAAGGGTGCACAGATGGTGGAGGAGTGAAGCGCGCGCGGTGTGTAGAGGAGGAAGGGATGCACAGATGGTGGAAGAAGGAGGAGGAAGCTTGCGGACGGCGCCGCACTACAAGCCTCGAGTATTAGATGCTCCGCATCTAAAACACCTATGCGGATATTTCTGACCCTGCGCCGTCGTAGCGACGTGACGTACGAAGTGGTGGCTGACAGTTCTTCTAAACGTGATAAGCCTTTCTTGAGATACTTCAAAGCAGAAATTACGGTCTATCTGTCTGTCTGTCTGTCTGTCGCACGAAACAGCCACTCGGTGAAAGTTTGAGGCTTTTGCTCACATCTCAGCCATCTTCTTCTGAAGGCGTTCATACTTGAGAATCTTGTCACTCAAAAAGCAAATACTGCATATTTGAGGAACAACATCCTTGAATATGTAGTAGGTAGTTCATCTATTTAGTTTAAAATACATATACACGTAATTTTAAACAACCAAATGTTTCTTACGTTGCGCTAACAATGCGATGCCATGGACGAACACGCTTTTATTTGTTACGCTTCGCTACAACGACCCCCTGTGGCCACCTACCAGTGATTCTGTGCTCTATACACAAACTTCATTTCCCGGCATTATTGTCAGATGGCGTCGTTTTCTCACGCAGCATCTCCAGACAGAAGACCCCTCTTTCGACAATTTTATCGAAGCACGCAGACACGCGCGCAATAGGCGAATTTTTGGCTGAAAACGCTGTCAGCATCTGCCTGATATAATGTAAGGGGATCGGATGAAACGCTTTTTTTTAGGGGCGAAGTTCCTAAAACCATGGGTTGGTCCATGGATGTCTGTAACGTTTTGTAACCACCTATGATTGTAAGACCCACTCAGCAGGTAGCGCTAGTGTGAGTGACAGACAGACAGACAGACAGACAGACAGACAGACAGACAGACAGACAGACAGACAGACAGACAGACAGACAGACAGACAGGCGGATGGACGGGTGGACGGACGGACGGACAGACAGACAGATGAACGGACGAACGGACGGACACAACAGACAGACAGACAGACAGACAGACAGACAGACAGACAGACAGACAGACAGACAGACAGACAGACAGGTGGATGAACGCATGGACGGATGGATGAACGGAAGGACGCATGGACGGACAGACGTACGGAAGCAAGAACAAATGGACGGACAGAAGCATGGACGGACAGATGCACGCATGAACGGACAGACAAAGCGCAGATGACGGGCGGATGCTTCTCCCCACTCATCATCATTCACTCTCTGGTTATGCTGTGATTTTTTTCATTATCTAACAAGAGCCTATCTTACAATACCTTACAGCTATTTTTGAATGTTTAGCTTAAACAAAGTAGGACGCGTAGCAAGAAGGAAAATAAAAACTTGGTGCTAGGTTTCTCTTCAATAATAATTGTCGAAATAAATACCTGATTGAGTTTCGTAAAAACTGAAATTGAAATTTCGGACGTAAGGCGAAGATTACGAGGATATTTCTTTTTCAGCTATCTCAAAATAATTTGACGCTACATTTTTGGTTTTTAGGTACACACACAAGAACATCCCAGACATTTTAAAAGCATGCATCTGCTGTTGTGGCCCTAGATAACGTCTGCTTAAATTTGTTCACTTCCCCCGTGTCACAAAACAATGGTACATTTTACCTGATTCAACCACTAAGGGTTCTTTGCTTGCCCTATCTGAAGAAGCATGTTTTTTTTTCATCTCTAGCACTGTGGCTCAGTATAGTTTTATTCTGCCTGCATGTTTTCTACAGGGCCCACACGCTGCACATAATTTACCTTCGAACTTAAAGAAGAAGCACTTTGCAGGGTACCCGATATATGCATTCTTCATTGTACATGTGATTATCAATTTGTATATTGTTCATGCAGAAACTTCCCTAGAACATTGTAACCAATTTTCGGCTCATAAATAATTTTCGGCAGCTTGAACGGTCAGCTCCCAGAGCTATTAGAAATAGTTAGTGAACGCAAAAATAAAATGAAACGCCAGCAAAACGTGATGCTTTTTATTTCTTCTATTTGTTTCAGCTTCAGAAGACCGCATACTTTTGATGCTGCTTGAAATTAACCTACACGCCGGAAGCATGAGTATTCCATTACAAAAGCAGGGTCTCGTCCAGTGGCTCACGTTTAATCAGCAAGCTGGCAGATTTCCTGGATTTCTCGGCGTCGCCAGAAGATACCTTTGAGAAATATTCGAAAACAGAAGAAAAAGATAAGATGAATAAATATGGGGATATGCATTCTTTAAAGAGACACGAAAAAGCAAAATATTTTTTCACGTATGAGTAAAGTACAACTTCGCGATTCCGAAAGCACCACTCTTACCGTGACGGGATGATTGGTAAGCGAGAAAACGTGCTGAAAAGAAGTGCGCGTGGAGACGCCACCACCAGATATGCACACTCTAAACTTTTTGACGTAAACTTTGACGGTGTCTGCAGGGTCCTACGTAGCAAAATACGTTTTCTTCTGTGAGTTCTCTGGACGTAGCACACGAAGTCTTTGGAAATTTCACTAAGGAAATGTCACGAAAATACGAAAAATTCATTTCGAAATTTGCTACGTTTCGCGTGAGGTTTATGGCACAAATTGTAAACATGAAACTTGAACACTGATTTCCTTAAACTTATGACATTGAAACTTATGACATCGCAGTTCTCAGAGTGCAGTTTATTCATAATAACGAAATTGTTGCTTCTCTTTGGTGTCCCTTTAACAAAATATCCACACAACGTTAACTGATGGTTCCACCCTTTTACAAGGGTGGAACCATCAGCAGTTCGGACTCTCGAGGAAGAAGTTGCTTTTCCAAGCACGCGTCCTTGCTGCGCTTAAAATGGCATCTGCCTGGCTGGAACATGTCACGTGAGTTCACGTGACATGTTCGTGAGTTATGTCACGAACATGTCACGTGAACTGTCACGTGAGTTATGTCACGTGAGTCACAACATGTCACGTGAGTTATGCTGTAAATGACTTATTAGTCGAGATGAGAGATGACGAGCGCAACACAATTTTCACCGGAACGTGTCACTTCACCCGTCATATTTGATTTTACGTAATGTGGAGAAGTTGAATAATATGACGAAGTGTGCGCCGGCAGGGTAACGATACTTCTTCGAATGCTTTTTGGGAGTGATCAGAGCATAAAGGCTCCGCTGTTAAAACGTATACTGGTACTTTATAACCTTGAAAGAGTAAATGATCACACAATACTCACTACCTATCTATCAAGTGCTCGTTGTAACTAACATGTTCTTCGTATTATTGTCCCGAATTGTACTGCTTACAGTTAGTGGGATAGTCAGGGCGAACAGTGGAAGTGCCCCAGACAGACTGGCTGGCGTTTGGATAGGAGGACCTATCTTTGTCAAAGGCACCTTGCCATCTTTGGCGTGTTAGTTTTGAGGGTGTTCAGTACAGTTTATTAAGTTGTTTGAAGTGCAATTGAATAGGCCCGTGTACTCAGATTTGGGTGCACGTTCAAGAACCCCAGGGGGTCAAAATTTGCGGAGCCCTCCACTACGGCGTCTCTCATAATCAAGTAGTGGTTTTGGGACGTTAAACCCCACAAATCAAATCGAAGTGCAAATGAAGCTCGATATGACCTTGTGAATAAATAACTAACTTTTTACAGTTGGTTATTCAATTCAGGGCATTAGTAACATTGAATTAGTAAGCCTACTATGACGGTGTGCCGTTTCTAATACACTGAATTAAAATTTCCTAAGTTGTTTGTGGGTAGTTGGTTTTTTTTTTGCTGCTGACATTTTTATATAAACTCCAGTTTAAAGCAAAAGACCTCCAGCGTTCCACGTCGGCGTCATCAACACCAGTTAGTATGTAACTACGATTGCGCAATAAAAAACAAGAGACAAGGCCGACAAGGGACTCGCCCAGCAGCCAGTGTTATAGAATGAAAAGCTGTGTTGCAAAAAAAAGGTCACGTGATGATGTCTACATTTCAGGTTATCATGACGTAAGTACAGTGACTTCACATGATCCCGTGATCACATGAATTACTGCTATAGGTAGCAGGTGCACTGAACTCATATGTAATATAAAAGAAGGCAATGTTAAAAAAAAGCTTACAATGCCTTCTATCTATGGCAGCATCAAAGCGCTCTTTATGTTTTCCGCCATATAGTTTAAGTAGTGCCAACTCGTCTTTCCTTCTCTCTATTTACGCTGTTCCTCCCCCATTAGAAGCGGAAGTGCCACCATGATGTTTCTGCTGTTTTTTTTTTCTTCAGAATAAACCGCGGCTCTGACTCTGCAGCCTCTACAACTCTCTTGGCACCGACAGAGGTACCGGAGGCTGAGTGCTGATGCGCTGACTACGCGGTCCAGCAAAATGATAGACTTGAAAGTGAATGGGCACTGCATGCGTGAAAATATCTGTGACTCAGTGCTCGCTCGGTGTAAGGGTTTTAAGATGTGCGACTTCAGTCGTGAAGGTATGGGCCAATTAAATGCGTTGGAATGGGTCGTCAGGAATACTATGTGAGAATTGCACTGCGAGGTATACATGTGGCGATATCTTTGTAAAAAAAATTCTAACCAAGAAACCTAAACTGGGCTGAACTTTACAGTAGCTTAATATGCACTATACGAAATGTGAGCTATTAAGTACTTTGATAAACATTCATTTCGCCCGTACAGTTACATGCATGTCTACCAGAATTACAGGCACTGTAGAAATCTTCAGATAAAATATAGAAAAACATTCCAGAGAAGGGGCAACATATTGGCACTCTTATATGCTTTTTTAGATTGCCTTTATGTCGAACGTAGCATCTTGCATGAAACAGAAACATGACACGGTTCCACGAAACTCGAAAAGAGGGGCTAAATAAATTCATGACCGTAGTAATCAAACATTTCCTCCTCCTGTCGACAGATACGAATTTGCTTACGGAGTGCTGCAGCGGGCACACTTCGGACTCTCGGGCTCGGGTTCACGCAGCACTTCGACCACAGAATGACTTTAATAATGTTGTTTACCGCCAAATTAAAATAAACTCAATAGTCACATCATATCCACGGTGTGAAATCATGATTACTGTGGAGAAGCTTCGGAAGGTTTTATCCGTAAACCGTGAATGTACCTCCCGCTGACTGCGCTGTCTGTCTGTCCGTCCATCTGTCCGTCCCGCCCATCTAGTGAACACTCCAAATACCGCCATTTCGCATCTTTTTCATCTTATACAAGTAGCGCCATGTAGCAGACGTTTTCAAGAACTAAACGAGAGGTGGCTATACTACATACATCACGGAGGAAGGAAAGGTAGGAGAGGCCCTGACGTCGCTCTTTGTGAAGCCGCGATGAAGCCAGAAGTCGACCATATTGACTGGGCAAATTCTCCTCTCTTGAATGTAAATAAAGGCACGACTCTCTCTCCAGCTCGGAAAGCACTTGAGCTGCGCAGCGCGCGTGCTTTCCGACGATCGGAAACTAATGGAACGGGACTCAACACTTTGGGCCAGTGCGACACCTTCGGCGAACTCATTTCGTCCGAGTATTTACAGCAAGTAACAGCTCACCGACAATGAAACAAGTTCAGGAGAACGCGCGCTAGATGCACTAACAACGGCGAGTGTTTTGACGCAATTAATTCAGCAGCTGCACGGACAACACGATCGGTCGTACGCCTTCTACGGTTGCATTCCGCCACGCGGCCGACGCAGCGTCCGGCCACTGTGTCCGTGTTCCGCTTGACGCTCACCGGCGTCAGCATTCTGCGACCGTGGTGACTTTGAGCACGGTGCTAGTGACAGTTGAACGCGGTTGCTGCTACGTTGAGATTACATGCAATGCTTGGGGAGAGTATACGAAGCAGAACAGAAAAGGTGTTTTAATACGCACATGCAATTTGTTACTGTACACACATAACATGAAACTACGTATGTGCACATGGTCCTCATGGCGTCTTGCTGGGCTCAACAACGTCATCCATTGCCACAAGCAGGAGCACTGCCCAACCGTCAATGACCTGCAAGGCGTTCGTCATCGTTGCGCTTCGTCATGGTGCCGAATGCAATTTCGCTGAACACTAATTGCTTCATCCGCGTCATCCATCGCACGACACATGGATATGCACTTGTTCTACGCACTGTTGAAACCCCGTGATGAACAAAAGGATTTGCAAACCTTGCTAAAAGTACACTAACTGCCAGGACATTACTGCGTAACCAATAACGCAGCGCAGAGCACGGATATTGTCCGCCACGGCTCAGCACGAAACCTGGGGAGACACACATGCCGCCGCCAGTCGCGGGCGCTTACTGCTAGACCAGCTCCACTTCGCAACTCGTAACCATAGCAACGCCGCCATTGTGCCCAGTGAATATGGCCGGCCATGTTCATTTCCTTCACACTTTTCACGTAGCGCGCCGGCTGGGCATGCCATCTCCTATCTTTCCCTCCTCCATGACATACATCGAGACTGCACGACCCACGGCTTAAGAAGCTTTGCACCTAAAAGGACTACCTGCAAACCTTCGAAGGGGCCGATCGGTACCGCATGCATACTCAGTATACCCTTTTGGGCAACGATTCGGGCAGGGGTGGTGTGCCTCAGCGCATGCAATAAACATGCGGTGTGAGAAAACCCAACGCAAGAAAAAAAATTTAGCTCTCCTAACGCAACCGCTCCTAAAGGGATGAAGAAACAAAAAAAAAATTCCCTTCTACCTTCGCAGAGCGGCAGACCGCGTGCTCCATCGGAACAAGTGAGAGAAGGAAAGAATGATCCCACGCATGCGCACGCGACAAAAAAAAAAACGCGACAAAAAAGCCATTTTATTTCTTATATGCCAGTGGGTGCTACCGCAGGCTGGACTCGGCTGCGTGCGTCAGTGATAGTGAAGTGGTGCCGTCATGGGATCACCATGGTCTTGCGAACGACGCTGTTGGAACTGCCCTGCTATGTCATGGTGCGCGTTTTCTTCAAGAAGGCTTACTGTGTTCTCGTCGCTGAACGGGAAATGCGTGGTTTGACGGCAGCGCAAGATGCCACCCTGTAAGTGCTATGGTGCGGCAATGGCCCGGTGACTCAAGCGAGCGTGTCGTTGTGAATAACGAAGCCGCTGACGGGCGAGCCGTGTTTACGGCACATTCAGGAACACAAATGGTAAGTAATACTCATATTTACTCGTTTTGTGCATTGTTAGGCTACTCAGGCTGCAGTATAGGCGCACTTCTGCACATCCCGTTGCATGAAAAGTGCTACGAAAAAGAAGTAATAACAATGGAGGAAAAGAACAGGAAATATTTTGGGCTCGTTTTTTTCTTTGTTAGACAGAATTTTAGTGATAACTAACAGACGACACTACCAAGGAAAATATATGTGTAGTTTTGGGAAGTAAATTTATTGTAAGTGTGAAGAATGAAATAGTGGACTTAAAGATAACTTGCCGTGGGCAGAGACCAGATTTTGACTTTAGAATAACACGTCCTATGCTCCACCAACTCAGTTATACCTCGGCGGCTATCCTACCTGTTTTTATGGGGTGTATATGTGCATTGAAACGTGGGAACTTCAGCCAGCGCTGCCAGAAGCCATGGCGGCAAGAGTGGAACACACTTTTTTTTTGCCTGTTAGTATCAGGTAGCACGTGACGCCAACACGTGCCTCAAGGGCAAACACATGCCGATGCTCCGAGAAGTTTGAAGTGTTGTTGACGGGTTACCAGCCGCATTGTACCACCGCCTCCTAGTTCATAGGCGCGTGCCCTGATCACGGTGGCTTTGTTTTTAGGTACAGTCGACCATAAAAGTCTACGGACCACGTGACTGCCTACCCAAAAAGTCTATTCGCGACACTGCCGCAACGTTAGTGGCTGTCGACAGCATCGCAGTGCCCAAGACTCATCTTTCTATTACTATGACCTGTCTGTTTTCAGACAGTGCCAATAGATCGCACCAATCTTTTTTTTTTAACACGACACGTTTTTTTGGCATCTGCGTCTACGTGCTTCTGCCTCGAGAGCAGTTTATGAGCAGAACTGTTATCAGACACAATCTTTATCACAAAGTGATACATAGCCAACGGAACACCATTCCAGGCATGCCGTGATAGTGCTCATACTGATGTGAAAATAAAAATGTGATGGTCATACTGCAGGTAAGCGCTTCGCATGAAAACTGCCAACGCCTCTTCTATTTTATCAATGCTAGCCAGATGTGCCCGATCCGGCTGATCACTACCCTCTCCTCTAATTCTTCTCTGCTCTCTCCCATCACCTAGCCTTCGCGTGTGCTTTGCTGTCATGGGGGAGGTAGCCTCCTCATGCAGTGCCTACGACTGAAATCATGCGATGCGATTTTTCGTTCAGTGTGTACAGTTCCGTGGGGTGGCGTCTTGCATTCTTCTTGTTCACTATATTGACGGTCACGCTGGCTCGGTAAAAGATAGTGTTTTGAGATCACGTGTCGTCGTTCGTGGCATTAGGCGGTCAACCAATGGGGAGGGTCACTGCAATGCGCTGCGCCGTGATGTGGTGGTAGGTTTGCTTCAAGCCACAAAAAGGAGCACGACAGAAATAATCTGACAGACGCACGATACTGTGGTTCGACGCACATCTATTGCATCTCAGGGGAAGCGCTCAGAAGCAAGTGTGACACATGCAGCACGGCCGCTAATGTAGCATCGCATCATGATCATTCCCTGAACGAAGGCTGACCGACCGCTCCCGTTAATAAGCGCGCCTCTGTACTGGCATCGAAAGAAATAAAGGAGGTGTTTAAACTGCGAACTAGCAATGCGCTACGCAGCCTGTACAACATTGAAAGGCCAGTGAATAAGAAGAGTCGTTTCCGCTCCAACACTGCGGTCGATGGTAGATGGCGCACTACGTACTAGGTGGTGTGGATGTGGCATGCGTTCGCGTGGTTTGCATACTCTTGTGGTTGACTGTACATACGTAACCGTGTGAAACAACGAGGGAGGGAATCATGGGGAGTCCTGTGGTTTTATGGCTATGTTGTTTACTTTTGATGCGTGTGGCTGCGAGTTTTATTCCTGTGCCGTGCATACTTGCGGGGAAATCATATATTCCTGCTTAAATATTGTGTTATTCTTTTCATAAGTACTAGTCATAAATAATAGCAAAAAGTGTATGGGGAAACGTCAGCGTGTTGCCCCGCCCCCTATTTTTTGCAAACTGG
>WOVY01007628.1:0-27063 GCA_013436015.1 Rhipicephalus annulatus | reverse complement strand
GCGAGCACGCGCTGCAGCGTTTTTTTTTTTCCCTCCATACCGCCGCCTTGTCTTCGTCGCTGATACTCGAAAAACAAGAACTCTTTTGCGTAAGAGAAAGCGCGTAGGAGGAAACGTCTTTTAGCGCAAGAGCGAACGGGCTCTCCTGTCACACGAGAGCACGCATCGAGGCGGGGCAAACACCGCAGCCACGTCTAGTGAGCGCCTCCGAGGACTAGTGAGCGCTCCGAGATACTTGAGACAAAGGACTTGCCTTTGTCTTAAGTATCTTGCCCCTATGAGAAGGAAAGAAAGGTAGAGAACGTAGGAGGAGAAAGCATAGCTGAGTTATGTATGGTGTGTATAGCGAGTGGGTGGGAAGCAGGAGTTGGGTGTGGAGTAGGTAAGTGACGAGCAGAGAGGATAAACTTTGACATGGCACCAAGACTGTGAGAATATTCGAAAATTTTGAAATATCAAATAGCACGTCTGTTGATTCTGTATTTAATCAAACAGTGCAATCCAAAAAATCGAATGTGTTAAAATAGCCAGCAGATACGGGGAAATCACTAAAACAACATGCTGAAACAATGAGAATAATTTTCCATATCCAATTACTGAATTTTTATGAAGTAAACCAGTTTAAAACCTTGCGTGGCTTTTGCCATTTAAATAGCTAACACGCTTGCAAAATTGTATCGAAAGGTGTTTACAAGGTTCGAAACTCAATTACGATAAGGTGTTAACAATGGCCTATACACTGAGACCATCAAGAAAAAAGCAATCACAGCATATTCATCGGAGTGCATGATGACGAGTGGACCGTAGCATCCGTCTGTCCTTTTGCTCTTGCTTCCGTCCATTCATGCGTACGTCCGTCCATACACCTGTGCGTCCGAGCATCCATACCTCCATCCGTCCATCCTTCCATGCTTCCGTTCGTGAATCTGTTCTTGCGTTCGTCCGTGCGTTCATCTGTGCCCCGTCTGTCCCTGCATCTGTCTGTCTAACCACCCGGACGTCCGCGCGTCTGTCCACCCACAAGTTCATCTAGTGAAACACTACAAGTACCACCATCTCGCATTCTTCATTATATATTCATCAGAAAGAACTACCGCCATCAAGCGGAATTGGAAGGACTAAACAAAAGGTGTGGCACGGCCGCACTAGAGGAGCAGCACAGTGCTTTCTCTTCTGGGAGGAACTTCATGTCTATTCGCCGCTTTTCACCCCCTCTAGTTGATGGCTCGGGCAGCCCAAAGTTTGCTAAACCTTTCTAAGATCAAGCCCAGCGAATTCAACGTGCTATCGTTTCTAGTCACAGAGTGCTCAACGAGCGTCCTTCTGTTGCTAGATTTTTTAGTTATCATCAAACTCAAGGCAAATTTTATTGGAGAATAAGTCACCGATACTCGTCTCTGTAGGTTATTTAATCAGAAAACAACCATATATATATATTTATGATTAACGTGCGCGGGCCCTCCCCTCAATCAAAATAGCGCGCATGCCGCTCCTCTAGTCCGGCAGTGGAGATGGCTACCTAATACTGCGACGACTACTACTACATACATCGTGGACTCACGACCCACGGCTTTAGGAGCTTCGCCCTAAAACATTATGAACCTCTTCCAGAAGGAAACCCTACCGGGTTACAAGCAGCAAGCGGTGCGCATGGCGTAGCCTGGTTGAAACAGGCACCGACGCGTGTGCTGGAAGAATATTTTGTAGCGAAACTCGATGTAGTGTTTACTCGAGTAAATGTTCTTTGAATACAATCACACGGGAGACGGGTTTGGTTCCGTGTAAGTTTAATCGCTAATAAATGAGCCGAAACAGCGTTGCGGGTGATGGGAAGGGTGAAGAAAGAAAAACTATGTTGGGAGCGGGCGGAGGAGCCTGCAGTGCTGGCGTGGCGGCAAGCGTGCTACGGGTGAGAGAGAAAGAGACGCCAGCGCGCACCTTAGGGGAAGAGTGCGAAAGGAGCGTGACGTCAACGCGCAGCTGTGGCGTGTCCTACTTGCGCCGCTTCAACATCTGCGGTGAGAGAAACGCGCTTAATCGTGTTCGGACGGATGCACGTACGAACGGCGTAAGAGCTGCTACGCTTCCAATAAAGTATACACTCCGAGAATGTGTACTTACAGGTGAAATGAGCATAGAAGTTGCTCGCATGCACACAGCAGTACAAGAAAGACAGCGAATAAAATTTACCTCAAATACACAGCCTTACAGTGACCATCTCTCACTACAACCGTTGCTTAAGCATCCAAGAAGTGCCGGTTACTGTTGGACATACAAACTATAAGAAAAATAACAGAACATCCCTACATTGATGACGTGCCTTGGGAAAGCTCTAAAAGATGCACATTTTTTTTCTAACTTCACTTTGAGACTAAGGATCTTTTCATGCGAAGCAGCCTAGGACGAGGCTTGTCCCCCGCCCCTAAAGAACAACTTTGTTTCAGACCACGCATTTTCTTTCTGCCATCACGGAGCAGCATTCGCAGGGCACCCACAATCGGCGTCAAGTTAACGACAATTGTGGTTTCATTGTTGGCTCTACTTCATAGCCGTCTAAAAACATACATTTGTATTTGTATCATTCAATCAGGTACATTGTAGAGCTGCCTTGCTGGGGTGGAAATATATGAACCAAAGTTACGCATGAAATTCACTATATTGCGCCACAAAAAGCCCTTACTTTCAATCAGACTGAAGTCTGAGTTGTACCGTGATTACTCACCTTCACCAGGCCCTAAGTTACCCTTCAAAGGCCAGAGTAGTGGAAGTGCATGACAAGCTCGCAATATGCTCAGGAGTACTACACTTAAACAATAAAAAACACTCGATTGACCTCGGAACAATTGTTGAAAGCCACAAAGAAAAAAACGGATATAGTGTCATGAGCCATGCAAGTAGAAAATTATGAAATGCATATGGAGAGAAGGGAAGCAATTGCATTTTTTTTATTGAGTGAAATTACAAACCACACCAGAGAAATTTGCAAATGCTGTACACAGAATAATATGTTGAACAGTGTTTTAGATAAACTGTTTATAGTTGCGTACTAACATTACAGCCACTCTGTTATTCCACTCCTGAAGCGTTGCGCACCATACGCCATGACGATGACGATGCCGCTGATGATGGCGACTCTGATGATAATGATCATCACGGACAGCAGCTGGCGTGTGCAGTATATGACGCCTCGATTTCCTCTACGATGCGTTTTGCACGACTGGAAACAACCGACACCACCAAGACAAAAAAACTGCAGAGACTTCGTCTTTGCCAACTTCAGGCTACATCACATTCCACGGAGCAGGGACAATGAAGGCGAAACTAAATTCACAACACAAGACAACATGCATTTATGACCAAGAAACCTACTATATATCTGTGCACCACTTTCTCACTCATTTACAAGGGTGAGTAGTCAAATCACGGCTGATTTACATTAACACCGAATTGATCCCACAGTTTCGCCCACTCATCATTCTATTCATGCATAGGCAGTGGTTTTTGACAACTCACTCGCAATTTAAATTACCCATGACAGATCTCACTATTACTTTGATAATACAAAGTTTTCCCTCACATTGCAGAGCAAAACCGTGCACAAGTGGCGTGGGGCACACAGATTGTGCCACAAGTGCCTGGAGGAAGTACTTGGACAAAATACACGACGGTAATTTCACGTTTTTTGTGCCATAACCCGCAAAGCATTATTTTCAAACATTCTTACTCTCCTGCAATAATTTTTGGTTTACTCTACTTAATCAAGCGATGACGAGAGCACCCAGACGTAGACGGCTAGATAGATCGATAGATAGTTGATAGATAGATAGATAGATAGATAGATTGAAAGATAGAAAGATAGATAGATAGATAGATAGATAGATAGATAGATAGATAGATAGATAGATAGATAGATAATAGATAGATAGATAGATAGATAAAAGTGACTGCAGTTCCCCAAGAAATGCTTCGCATTTAAAAAACGTTGCAGATAAAGTTACTTGCCGAACGCTTTGCAAAGATTTGATGCCCACAAATGGTGGAATCAGCCAAAATTCTTAATACTTAGGCTCTGATGTTTTTGCAAAGCTTGTGAACAACTACACCCCAAATCTTGAAAAGTCTGTGGTATTCTTTTTACTGTTAAACTAAAACTACCTTGAAAGGCTGGTCGGCTCTTAATTACGAGTTCAAAGCAGTTTACATAATTTGGGTAAGTTATCTTTTCCGTGGTTTGTCTTTTCTCAAATGTGACGTTAATATTTCCGCGCCAGCATTTCGTAACAGGTTTAAATTTAATTGTTGCAATAAAGACCTTTTCGGAAATGAATGCTTCGCTATACCTTGAAAAATATTCAAACTGTATTTGATTTCTATTCAAGGGCCACTCGATATGATAAGTATTTCAAGCGTACTGGTTTGTTCTGCGAATTCTACCACTCGCAATTTCATAATGTCATGTATTATAAGATAAAGGAAAGAGTTTGAGAAAGTGGACAGAGAGGAAGAGAAGGAAAGCAAAAGTTATAGTGTAAAGTTAAGCATAGCCATGTATACTGTACAACACAACATATTTAGGTAAACAATAACAATTGCTAATTTCGGGCGATGAGGAGGCATGTGAGGTTGACGAGCAGACAAAGTCGACAGGCAAAGTCACTGTTGTCACTAATTCCACTTTCGTGGCACCAATAGCTTGCAGTGGTCAGAAAATTGCTTTTCGTTGCTTCGATGAATTAAGGTGAAACTTCCAGCATTTTTAATAATATCGCGCGAGCGTCACCCACAACGCACAATCAGCGCCTTACAACGGCAATAATCTGTGAGACCGGCCACAGTACGCGTAGGCGCAAAAAGCACTGCTATCGCAACCATCCTCTGCCAAGCTGATCTTTTCTAGACACCCCGTCGTGGTGGTCTAGTGGCTGAGTTACTCGGCTGCTGACCCGCAGGTCGCTGGGTCGAATCCCGGCTGCGGCGGCTGCATTTCCGATGGAGGCGGAAATGTTATAGGCCCGTGTGCTCAGATTTTGTTGCATGCTAAAGAACCCCAGGTGGTCGAAATTTTCGGAGCCCTCTATTACGGCGTCTCTCATAATTATATGGTGGTTTCGGGGACGTTAAACTCCACGTTAAACTCCCTACCACAATGACTACATTAGTCTCCTTAGACAAAAAAAGAAAACGTTTAATACCTCTATATTTGCGATTGTGTGCACGGCTGGCGGCTTTAACAAATAAAGGGAGTGTTTCATCTTGAAAGAACAGCTTGGCAGACAACGCTTGCGCTAGCGCTGCATCGTGCGCCTGCGCCTACTGCTGCCAACCTCGCAAATTATCGCCGTAGTAATGCGCTGATGCTACGGGTTGTCGACGCTCGAGCGATAACATTCAAAATTCTAAATCCTCTACATATTACTCCTCCTTTCTAGAAAGAATGTGAAAGAGACGGGTAGATAACGTAATACACCACTTTTTCTCACCAGTTTCCTTACGTGACCTTAATAACACTATGCCAATACGAACCCTAATCAAAAAGCTATTTACTTAAAGTATTTAGTCTTGCAGCATAGCCTTCCTGCGCATTTTTAGCGACACTGAACCCAATATACCGAATTACCCAAGTTTTATGTCGCAGTCTGGCTAGAGAAAGGAAGTAGGCTAGCAAGGCTGAGAACAGTGGTCATTGCGTCTGGAGAACTTATATTTTCAGCGAAAGAAAAATTCTCTCCTAATAAAGCTTACGCTTTGGCTAAAACTTGGCTATTTTTCTCGAGAAGCTAACCCTTCGGATGAAGTAGTTCAGCGCAGAATTGGTTGAATCGAAGGTACTAGTTTCGCAAACCTCGAGTGGTGCAAGAGTATACTATTTTTTTACCCTACAAACGTGCTGATGAAAGAGCCGTCAAAAGTCGAGAGCGAACATTCCTGATAAACGCGTTTCAGAGGTGAGACATTGCAATTGCGCTCGAATAAGCACGAGTCGAAAGCTCTGCTTCACCTTGTATTGCAAAGTAAACGTTATCACAGCGTAAAAAAGAAAGAAAGAAAGGTGTTCTCAACGCATTATACTTATGCACACTTTTTGTCGCACCGATTTATTATTATAAAGCGAAAGCTATCTTTGAAAATACCTGGACCTGGAGATTTTAGCACTTTTATCATGGCCCCGCCACAGTGGTCTAGTGGCTAAGGTACTTCGCTGCTGACCCGCAGGTCGCGGGATGAAATCCCGGCTGTGGCGGCTGCATTACCGATGGAGGCGAAAAAGTTGTAATCCTGTGTACTCACATTTGGGTGCACGTTAATGAATCACAAGTGGTCGAAATTTTCGGAGCCCTCCACTACGGCATCTCTCATAATCATATCGTGGTTTTGGGACGTTAAACCCCACAAATCAATAAATCTATCGCGATGGGAATGTCTAGCAAGTAGAACATTTTTAGCAACCTTTAGATTGAGCACAACACTTTTTGGTTAAAAAAAGGGCAATTTTTCATTTTACCAGTGTTGAAGCTAACGTTGGCATCACGTCATCGCATCATTAAATTTTCAATGTTCTACAGTGTTTGTGGATGCAATAATAAAGAGTTTATTCCTCAGATGTCTCTCACATTCTTGCGGTGTATAACGCAGAATCTCCTCTCTGTCTTTTTGTTATCTCCTTCGCAGCCTCACTGCCTTTTTCAGCCCCTTGTTATAAGATACTACACGTGACCGTTACAGCATTTGTAACACCCCTCTACCTTTCCTTCCTTTTCTCTCATTTGTCCTCACACTCACTTCCCTTTCCACTCCTTGCTATCATCATCATCATCGACATTATCATCATCATCATCATAATCACCATCACCCGGACTACGTCCACTGCAGGACAAAGGCTTCTCCCATGTTCCGCCACTTAACTCGGTCCTGTGCTTGCTGCTGCCAATTTATACCCCCAAACTTCTTAACCTCATCTGCCCACATAACTTTCTGTCTCCCCCCCAACTCTCTTGCCTTCTCTGGAAATCCAGTTAGTTACCTTTAATGACCAGCGGTTGTCCTGTCCACGCGTTACGTGCTCGGCTTCTGTCCATTACCTCTTCTTGATTTTGACTATTATACCCTTAACCACATTTGTTCCCTAATCCACTCTGCTTTCTTCTGGTACCATTTTCTTTTCATTGCTCGCTGCTTCGTCCTCAATTTAAGCTGAACCCTCCATATAAGTCTCCAGGTTTATGCTCTGCAGCTAAGTACCGGCAAGATACAGCTGTTATATACCTTCTTCTCGAGGGATAGTGGTAATCTACCTGACACTATTTGAGAGTGCTTGCCAAATGTGTCCCATCCCATTCTTATTCTTCTAGTTAACACAAACTCGTGGTTTGGCTGCGCGGTGATTACCTGCCCTAAGTAGACATACTCTTTTACATCTTGAAGCGGGCTATTACCTATTTCAAACTGCTGCTCTCTTTCGAGGTTGTAGTACATTACTTTCGTTTTCTGCAGATTAATTTTAAGACCCACCTTTCCACTCTCTTTGTCTAACTCCGTAATCATAAGTTGCAATTCGTCCCCTGAGTTACTCCGCAATGCGATGTCAACGGCGAAGCATAGGTTACTAAGGTACTCTCTATTAACTCTTATCCCTAATTGTTCCCAATATAGGCCTCTGAAAACCTCTTGTAAGCATGTGGTGAATAGCGATGAGGAGATTGTATCCCCCTGCTTTACACCCTTTTGAATGGTATTCTGTTGCTTTCTTTATGATGCATCATGGTAGCAGTTGATCCCCTGTAGATTTCTTCCAGGACGTTTATATATGCTTCGTCGACGCCCTGATTCCGCATTGTCTGCATGACTGCTGATATTTCCACTGAATCAAACGCCTTCTCGTGATCTATGAAGGCTATGTGTATTGGTTGGTTATATTTTGAGAGTTTCTCTATTGCCTGATTGATAATAATAATGTGGTCGATTCTTAAGTCATCTGTTCGAATTTCTGCTTGTTACTTTGCTTAATTGAATTTTAATTTTTCTTATCTCTGTTAGCAATTACCTTTGTAAATAACTTGTATACTACGGAGAGCAAGCTGATCGGCTTGTAATTCTTTAAGTCATTGTCATCTCCTTTCTTATGTATTAAGATGATAACATTCTTTCAAGGCTCTCGTACTCTTTCCATCAGGAGACACCTGGTAAACAGGGTGCCTAGTTTTTCTAACACAATCTGTCCTCCATCTTTCAGCAAATCTGATGTTACCGGATCCTCACCAGCAGCTTTTCGTCTTTGCTTCCTCTTCGATGCTTTTCTGAATACTTCTATCATTACTGGTAGGGTGTCAATATAGCATGGGGTGTCATCACCCCATGCTATATTGTACGATATATAGCTATGCTATAATTTACATTCCTCCTATTTTATAACCTGATCTTTACACTTACATCTCTACTTGCTATGTTATACTATATATGACTTGGTTGTACTAGGGACGCTAATACATGTTTACGTTCTCCCTTACTTGCATTTATCTTCCTTTTCATCCCATCAATCCTAATTCTCACTTTTTTTTCAGCTCGCTTGTTAAAATTGTTATGCTGCTGAGGGCTTTACACACATAATTTCGCCAGCGCGACGGAATACGTGACTGAGCTGTGCTTTATGCTTCTGCACCTCCTCTTTTTTATGCTTCTCAAAATTTTGTTTTTTGTGCGAAGGTATACTACATGGTCTGCTTCTGTTGAAGCATATTAATCGAACGAAAATTCTGTACCTCAAGGTCAGCGTCTACATTTTAGCGTGCTTACCTTCAAGGTCTTCATGTCGTAACCAGAAGTAGCCCACATGTAAAAAAAAGAAAAAGTCCTTTCAAAGGCTAACGTTCACTGGCGTTTGATTATCTCCCTCCCCACCCTCTACCTCAATCTAGGCTCCTTCACTGTCCCAGACTTCAGAAGGACAAAATTATGTCAATCCGGCCCCGTCGCAGATGTGATTTTGAGAACCTTGCTGTACATGGTTCGCATGTGTGAAGCCAAGTGATGACGTTGGATGAAATAATACAATGACAGCCGACACCCTTTTTCCATCTACACCACCTCACGCTCATTTTCATTTCCAAACCCCTTTGGTATACATGGCTGTGTTATAGATAGCTCTGCAAAACTAAACCAGTCAACTAGATGTCACGTAGTCTGAAAACTAGACAGAAATTAGGGTATAGTTAAAACGTCCAGCCAAGTTACGGGAAGATTATCCAACGATGGTAAAACATAACTCGAACGTTTGCTTTATATTCTATTCCCATGGAAACTTCAAAATAAGGTATTTTTGTCTAACACGGGTGAGCAAACAAAACCGTGATATTTTTTTACTTCAGCTAAGAATTCGGCATAGAAGCATTCATCGTCTTTGCTGAAAGAGGTGAAAAGAATATAACTATAAATAGAAAATGAAATAATGCGGCGCTCGAAGAGGATAGAGTCGAGTATTACGAGTCTTGGTTCTTCCGCTCAAAAGCGGTGTCATTTGGGTTATGCTGTCATTCTTCAATTTTTGCTCGATCGTCCTTCCTGATCGTTGAGTTCCTGATCGTTGAGTTCCTGAAACTATTCATATTGCATACGTTGCGAGCACTGCTTTCGGTAATTTTGTGCCACGGAAAATCATTACGGCATCCTTTTGCTTACTTTCGCTGTTTAACAAAATACCTGTCGCTATGATATGGAGAATGTTTAGCTGGGCAGAGTATCGGTCTACATTCTCTACAATTGGCAGATGAACGTTCTATGCAGCAAAAAGAGCTGAAAGCTTGACAAAAGAGTAATCGACTACAAGTGCACAATTTCACCGTGCGCGTTTACTTCAAATCACTCACAGCACTGACATGTGGCTAGGCAAGTCTCCCAACGCAAAATGCCCGCTCCCTATCTCTCTAATACGGTAACATGATATTTCGCATCTGGTCTAATAGAAATGTACATGGGAAGGTTATAAGTAATAAAGCAATGTTGAATAACGCATCACTGTGGGCATCAGTTTCATATGGCCTGTGCAATTCACAGAACTTTTTTATTGATTTTGTGTTTAGCTACCTTCTAAGGTTATGTAGAATATAAGACTGTTCAGCTAACTGATAAAGTTATGCTAACTTATATATTTAGCTAACTTACAAGGTTATGCAGAATATATCACTGTGAATATAACACTTGGTCCCACAGGCTGGTGCTCTGCCCGGTATCACAGGGCGGAGTATTGCCCCTTACGTGATTTCTGAAATAGAATGTTGTTGAGCTTCGGTCTTGCGACTACCAGCTTAGTTCTTGAATCGCCTTCAGTACCCGTAATATATAGCTGGGTACGTTTGGCTGAAAAATATGAAGGTGCTTGAACAACACCAGGTCACAGCAGACTCGGACGAGCGCATTGCTTGAATCCAGGCTACCTCAGGATTAGTGCCACAAGAAAAACCTAATGTGACCACCTTACGGTGGTCTAGTGGCTAAGGTACTCGGCTGCTGACCCGCTGGGTACGAGATTGATGCCCGGCTGCAGCGGCTGCATTATCGATGAAGGCGAAATCGCTCTAGGCCCGTATGTTGAGTTGGGTGCACATTAAAGTACCGCAGGTGGTCGAAATTTTTGGTAGCCTCCACTACCCTCCTCCAATCATATGACGGTTTTGGGACGTTAAACCCCACGTATCAATCAAAATTTAGTTTCGCTCGAGGCATTTGTATTGCAAGAAAGAGCTAGAAGCTCTAGAGAAGAAGTGCGCAGCATTATCGCAGTTCCCTGTTGTTGATAGTCAAATTGCCTACAAAGCTCGTGTTGGAAAAAATCCGGAACTGTGAACAAAACAATACGGACATACGCATTCTTTGTTTGTGCCGTTGCAGCGGCAAGTTTCACGCAAATAGAGCGATACGCATAGAAAGCGTTGAGTTCCACAGTGAAAACTACCTTTTCTATTTAAGTGAAGCTTCAGTGAGGCACTGCCAAGATGACGCATGCTAAAACGTCCTGACAGCGCGCATTGTCTAGACAGCAGCACTACTTGTGCCACATATATGCGATTGAGAACAAGAGCAGCGAGCACATTCTGAATCGCTATTCAGATTTGTCGCAGGATATGCTACAACATTGTGCTGTACATTTTGACAATAAACTTGAAGTTTGCGTTTGTTTCACCAGTACACTTCATTACTGTCGCAGTTCCCTTTAAAATAATTGTGGACATCTTTGTAACTAATATCTCGTTAGTAGGCATCAAATTGCAGAGCTGCACAGTTTGTTGCCTTGTGACTGAACTTCATGGCAATCCCCGATAGATTTCTCCAACAAAGATATTCTGCTTCGCCGGCAGCCACATCAAGATTTTCATGAAATGAAAACTCTACAAAGGGGAGTTTAGCGAAGCACTTCTTTGTTAAAGAATTGATATCGCTACGGTACCCCAAGCGACACTAGCTGAGCTGCTTCAAGCGGTTGGGTGTTTTTGTTCGTGTTGAGCTTCAGTTTAGGCCCACGTCAACTCTGGGCAGTTGAACAATATTTGGGTGAATATATAAGGCTTTACTGAACTTTAGAACGAGAGGGGTTGTACAAATCTAATATTCCAAACTTTGCATCCCTCAGAACGTGACCTTATTACCACCAGAGAGTAGCGCCCTTGAATTTTCGGAACGGCGTTTATCTTCTCTATAGCACAATGAGATTTATTGTCTTAACACGAAATATTCAACGAATTATCATATGCGAAAATTCACTGTGCATTTACACGGGTGATCAAAAACATAAGCATCCTGCGATGGCACTTATACATAGGACGTCACATACCCCTGATTTATACTCGTCTTGGTGTACTAAAAGAAATAAAACTCGTGTGTTTTTTTTTCTGTGTGCGCTACAAAGAATATTATGATGCTGTGTCATGTTATCTTTCAATTTCTTGGTATTTCCCACTGTTCTTTTCTGTTCTCTCTTTTCTTCTATACGACACCAGTGAGCTGATGGTGTCCTATTATTCTATTGTTGCTATTGATTGCGCGAAGGTAGCGCTAGGTAACGTTCCATGTATTAGCATTAGTTGTATTTCTACATGCACTGCTGTGCAACACTTCTATATCTTGTATATTTTGCCAGTCGACGTCACCCACAAGTAAGTGGAGCAACGAAAGGACGCCTGGGGTGGCCACCTGCTCGTAATTCTTGCGAATAGATCAGCTTCACCTGCAGAAAGACCGCACTGCAATCGCTGTGGCTCCATTGAAACTGTCTCACTGACTGACTGAATAACTTTAGTGGGGCCTGAGGAGGCGATGACCCTTTAGGGGCCCCGTCTGTGGGCCCCTTAAGAGGTAAATTGCCCCGACTTTGGGCCGTGCCCACGACGGGACCAGGATTAAAACTCGATGGCAATGTCATGAGCCCCCTGGATGGCCCGAATTTGGTCGTCCTTGTAAAAACTTGCGAGGAGAGCATCCCACTCCTTTTCTGTGATTGGAGACCGTTCGTCTGCGCGCAACTCGGGACATTGCCACAGCATATGTTGTAAGTTTCATCGCGAGATGCCGCACCGGGATCACCCCGGCCTTAGTAAACTCAAGTATCTCGCATAAACTGCCGGTGAGGGATATTCCTCTGTTTGTAGGAGACGCAAAGGTAGTGCCTGTGGTCATTGGAGTCAAGGGTGCGGTAAGAGAAACTCGCCGTTTGAGACGATAGTGCTGACAGATTATATTATAGGTCTGCAGTTGGTTCTGGAGCTATTTTTCGCCCTGATGCTGTGGGCCACCATCTCTCCTGACGCGGCGAGTAATGTCTTGCACCTGGGATTGTGCAATCTCGTTGGCGTTTGGGACGAGGGAGTGGGCGTTGGAGTCCATATGGCCTGGGAACCACAATAAATGCTTGGTGTCCGTCCACGAGGTACACAAGGGAACGCGGGTTGCTTCTTTACAGACCGAGCCGACAGGGAATGCCTGGGCCGCGGCTCGGAAGTCAGTGTAAATTGTATTGCTGGTTGTGTTCCCCATTGCTAAAGCGATTGCTATCTGTTCTGCGTGTTCAGGGTCCGAGTTTAGGAGCGTAAGGGCTATAAGCAGTTCTCCTTTTAGCGAGGGTCAGCTGCTACATAGTGCTTATAGTATGGGTATTTTGAGGCGTCTACAAATGTGACCAAGTCGGATATAGCAGGTGCCGTCTTTAGTAGCGCGGTGGCGCGTGCTCTGCGACCACCCTGGTTGTGGTCCGGGTGCATGTTACGTGGGAGTGGAGGTACTAGAATGCGGTCCTGATCGATTAGGGCAGAGTGCATTCTTATTGAGTTGAAAAGGGAGACGTGAGTTTAGAGTGAGCTAAAAGTTGCCTGCCTGCCTCTTTGGAAGATAGTTTGGCTAGTTGAGCAATATTTTGAGCTTGAGCGATTCCACTGATTGCGTTACGAACGTCCAAGGCCATGAGCATGTTATCATTGGTATGGACGGGCAGTTTTAGTACTTGTTCGATGCTTTTACGAATGATGAGATTTAGTTCCTATTCATCCCTCTTGTTCATTGGGTGAGCTATAGCCACATAGTTGATATGGCTAATGTGAAATGTGTCGAACAGACGCAGTGAGTTTTCCTCAGAGAGTCCGCCTCTTTTATTATCAACGCGTCTGAATAAGTGTGACATGGATTATGCTTTTGATGCTATGCGCTCTATGCTGAGATTACTTCTGCCACCCTCGTGCAGTATTGTGTCCAAAATTTTTACCGAGGTGACTTGCGGTATGAGCATACCATTCACAGTGTGTACATCAATGGGTATGGAGTGAGCCACTTAGGGCCCCATTTGGGCCCGCAAAAAAGTAATTCGAATTTAGCGGCTTACTGCTGCAAGCCCGTTTGGTCGAGATAGTCCTGGATTATGTTAATTGCTTTTTGTAACCTGCGTTCGACCACACCTTCAATGCCGCCCTCACTCCAGATGATGATGTCACCTGCGTAGAAGGCAAGGACGAGGCCGTCAATCATGCCGAGTTTACGCGAGAGTGCACTTAGGGCAAGATTGAAGGGAGAGGGCAGACCCTTGTGGGGTGCCTCTTGGGCCTAGTTCATACGTCTTGGAGTGTAACGATACAAGTGGGATGGTTGCTTTCTGGTCTCTCAAAAAAGGAGCGTATGTATTTGTAAAAGCGGGTGCCGAGGCCTGCTTCGGTTATGGACCGTAGGTTGTGTGCGTATTGAACCTTGTCAAATGTCGTTTAGAGGTCTAGTTCTAGGCCTGCCTTGGTGTCCCACGTCTTAACAAAGAGTACCCAGTGCTTTAGAATTAACAATACGTGTTGTGTTCACTTGGAAGGGTGAAAGCCAATTTGATTAACTGGTAGGAGAGTATGTTCCTCCACGTATTTGGTTGCTCGTTTGAATATGGCGTGCTCGGCCACATTGCCTACACACGAAGTAAAGGATTGGTCGAAGAGCGCCTATCTCAAGGGGTTTACCCGGCTTTGTAATGAGAACTACAGTGGCTTCTCGCTATTCTAGTGGTACTTCACCGGTCTGCCACACCCCTTTGATGTGTTTTGTGAGAACTTGTATGACTTCAACTAGATTTTAAGCAGTTTGTTACTTATGCCTTCTGGCCCTGCTGCCAAGTTGCAGTTTAGGTTGGCGAGTACTGCTCTTATTTCCGCATACGTGAAGGGGGAGCTCAACGGGTCGTCGCCTTTCTGTGGGAGTGGAAGTGGATAGTCTGCGTAGGAGCTTTGTTCAGTGCAGAGGCAATGAGCTACAAGTTCATTAGTTATTTGCTCGTTGGTCAAATCAGCTTCGCGAAGCTTGTGTATTAGTCTGTCTATAGTTAACTGTCGGTCTGATTTCGTAGGTTTGTCACCTAGGAGATGTTTCAGTGTGTTTGCCTCTGCGCGTTTTTGCATTTACGGAATTGCATACCTCATCCCATCACTGTTTAGCTAGCGTGCAGCTATTTTCTTCGATCGGTTTGATTAATTCTGCAATCTCTTTAAGAAGGCGTACATTAAGGGTCTGTATTTTCCATTGCGCTTGGAGTGCCTGCTGAGCATCGATTAGGTGAGCAAGACGACTGTCCATGCGTCCTATTTGACATGTGATTTCGATTTCTTTAGTTGCCTTGAGTACGCCTTCTTTGAGACGTGCGAAGAGATCGCTAATAGTAGTGTAACAGTTTTAATCGTTCTTTTTGATATCGCGTAGTAGAAAAGTAGTGAAAACTAGTTTAGAAATGTAGTGATCACTATACAGGTTCATTTGGGTGTTAAGCCATGTGGGGTTACGAGCATTTCTCGTGATGGCCAAGTCAGACGTTTGTGTCTCTAGTAGATCATGTCCCTGTGGGAGTAGGGAATGTGGAGTTGGTGACGAGCTTAAATCAGTAGTTCTTTCAGTTTAGCAAGGACGTAACCATATCCCCAGTCGATATTGGGAGCATTTAAGCCTTCAGCAATCAGGAGAGGGTGGTCTTCATTTATCGCATTTGTTTTCTGAAAGAGGGCTTTGTAAGTTTCTTTTTGGTGACCTGGTGAGCCGTAAACGTTTAGGATGATTACCAATTGCTTAAGATGCGAATTGGGTATGAGTTCGATCAAGATGTAATCTACCTTGAGATCAAGGTGAACTTCATGTTTGAGGTAAGCTAAGCTCTTTGATATAATTTTGCTGATCCCCCGTTTACCCTTCTGAAAAGCTGCTCAGCCCGTAACGCGGCAGTGCCGGAATATCAGTGAGCGTTTCCCAGGAGTACAGAATGCGTTTTAGTTGTAGAGCACAGTAACTTTTGCAAGGCGTTCCTCCTTTTAGAAAACCTAAGACTATCCTATTGTCAGATGGTTGTATTGCTTGAGGTAGCCATTTTTACCGATGGTTTATATGCCATCCCTGCATCATGTGATGTCGGTCGGCTTCTAGAATTTCGAGACTTGCGGAGAATTCATTGCTCTGCACTTTTATGGGGTTGAACTCAACTAATATATCGGAGCGGGACTGCTCTTACAAGGCTGCCATGTGAGCCAGTATGCTCGACATCTTTAGAGACTCTTCATCGGCCTGCTCGGGAGCTAAGCAACGTTTTGCTCCTCATACACTAGGCGGAGTGGCGGGATTTTTTGTGTTCTCGCGTGGTTCGAAAGGTTGGGCTGCTTGTAGTAGAGCCTTAATCTGAATGAGCTCTTTGCGTAGTTTAGCGTTCTCGCGTTAAAAATTGATTTTTTCTACTACGGGCTATGGCAATGATTCTTCTCTGCGTAAAAATTTTTCAGCCTCCTGCTGATTCGCTTGCCTTTTCTGGGAATCCTTTCAGTTATCCTTAAGTGCCAGTGGTTATCCTGTCTTCGCGCTCCATGCTCAGCCCGCAACCATTTCTTGCTTCTTGATTTCAACTATGATATTCTCCAGCTCAGTTTGTTTGACCCTAGTACAATCAGCCATCTTCTGGTCTCTTACCGTTACACCTACTATTTTCCTTTCCATCACCCGCTGTGTCGTACTCAATTGAAGCTGAATCCTCTTTCTAAGCCTCCACGTTTCTGCTTCGTAGGTACGTACCAGCAAGATACCGCTGTTTTATACGTTTCGCTTGAAGGATAATTGCAATATACCAGTCATAATTTAGGAGCGTTTGCCAATTGTGCTCGCCCCCTTCTTATTCGTCTAGTTACTTCAGTCTTGGTGTAAAATATACATGTAATAAAAAAACCAAAACACAAAAGCTTCAGGTATAATTCTTCATCATCGTCAGCCACAGCATCGAAAAATTTCAGAAAGCTTCTTGCAAGACAACCGCAGGCAGCACGCTTCTTAAAAAAGAAGGAAAATGACATAGTGAGTGTATGCATATTACGCAAAAATATGATGATTTTTGGCGTAGTGGGTACCCGACGAATGCGCTTGTAGCAGTTACTGAAAGAGTGCTTAAGAACGGCTGTGAAAGGCTGCGCTTACAGTTTGCGCTGTGACTGTGCTGTGCGTTCTGCGCAGGCCTGGCGGTTTTTAAGGGGCGAAGCTCCTCAAGGTGTCGGTCAGTCCATTCCTTGTATGTATGTACGTAGCAGTACGTAACCACCGGTGGCACATACCCTTTCTAGAGCGGGTATGTGCCACAGGGGATGCGAGATGGGAGATGGTGGTACTTGGAGTGTTCACTAGATGGATACACGTACGGACGCACAGAAAGACTAGCAGAAGGATGGACGGATGAATAAACGTGCAGACGTACGAATGGATGGACGCACGAACCGACAGACTAACAGATGGATGGATGAACTGACTCACAGACGGACGCATGGACAGACAGACGCACGCATGGATAGATGCATGAATGGTCGCGTGGACGGACGGAAGCAAGGGCGAACGGATGGTGGGAAACACGGACGGGCTGGCGGACGCTTCGCCCCACCTATCGTCATTTACTTCATAGATATGCTGTGATTTTTATTATTTATTTTCCCCTTCCTACTTAGTTCTATGCCTCTTTTTGTCTCCATCTTTGTTTTTTTGTCTCACTCGTTTGGCTCTTTCTTCTCTCTCTTTTCCCCTACTTCGCCTAGCCGAGTTTTCTGTTCAGGATCAGCAGTTCGAAAGTCGAGGCCCAATAATTATGGTAATAGCTTTCTGAGATATATGGTCCCTCATTTCCCTGCCTTCTGAAATATGTGGTTTGATTCAGTCATCCGTATATCGCTTCCAAGTCAATAAAACAGTTCCTTATACATCTAGTTTATTTCAACGAAACAAAATTTGCGCTAACTAGCGTTTAAAGAAATAAATGCAGAACATACCTCAGTCTTTATATACCTGATTCAGATTTGCACTTTTGCGCTAATTGATCAGGAGTGATATCGATATTTAAAAAAACATATTGCTTGTGATTTGCTTCGACTGAGGGTATTGCTGATCAATTTTCTTTAATCTAGGAAACGTTTCTTCGTGATTTCATGTGCCAGACACCCCTCTGAAGCAACGCCTTTGGGTGTTCAGGTAAGTACTGTGATGAAAATGTTGCGCGTAAAACATTTGCGGCAATAGTTCACCACAATTTCAATGTTTTGTTATATGTGCAGCAAGTTAAGGCGTATACATTACAGTGAACCTCTTAAATAAGCGATTCCACTGGAAGACATGGAGTCTTTTACAACACCAGAAGAAATGTCCATCGCTGGTGCTTGTTTCACACTGAAGGCCTTGTTTAATACAACTGATCATTGTGCCTCTTTTTCGGTTTAAATTCGTCCAATGTGACACCTTTTTTACTATGTTTGTAGCGTCATGCAGCGATGTGAAAAAGAGCTAAAATATGAACATAGCGAAATATCATACAGTATTGCGAAGCGACGCTGTCTAGTCCGGAAGCGATCGATGGCTGGGTGTCTTCTACCAGTGCTGTCTCTCTCAGGGCATGAAGATAACCGTTCAGATGAAAAGACACCTTGCCGTGTGGCTTCCGGTGTGACAGGCGGAGCCGATCAACTATCTCGACTTGTCACGTCTCAGCTGAGTTTGACGCCTGGCGGCAGCGGAACCGTGTTCCGGCGTTTCTTGGTATTTTTTCGCCTTTCTAGCACCATTTTTATGTGTTTGGTTATGTTCGAATAACGCTGAACGTTTCTCGCTACTGGTCCTGCCCGTACATTTGCAGAGGCGAAACCGATTGCTGACATCGGTCCCTATGACGCGTTTATCATAACTATACGAAATAAAACTATTGATCTTGCAAGTGGTAGTGTTACTGGTGCTAATAACAAATATATCCCCGCCGCTGTGGTCTTGTGGCTAAGGTACTTGGCTGCTGACCCGCAGGTGACGGCATGGTAACCAGGGTGCCGTGCCTGCTTTTTCGATGGAGGTGAAAATGCTGTAGGCCCGTGTACTTAAATTTGTATGCAGGCTAAAGAACCCCCGGTGGTCGAAATTTCCGCCACCTTCCACAACAGCGTTTGTCTTATTGATATGGTGGTTTTGGAACGTTAAACCCCATATCATGTTATCAGCTAATGGTAAATATTATTGTTGTCATTATTATTACTGAAATAAAATAAATATATTTGACCTGAGAGTTCAATAGGTCTTTATTTGAAGCAGGACTAACTGGTTTCCGGTGGGCTAAAATGGGTGTGTAATATGGGCTAATAAGGAGCAATGTACGCAAAACGTTGCAATATCACTTGTCAACGTTGCGCAAGCGCCACGTGCTACGTTTTGGCCAACCGCGGTAAATCACGAAAATAGCGGGCGACGGCAAGGAAGACTATCTTCGTGTACATTATTCTGAACAACGCTGATAAAGTAGTGCGGTAAGAATAGTATAATGCAACAGCATCCCAAGAAAACACAGAAGTGCGCCTAAGACCTGCTGGAAAACTAAAAGTGTTTTCAGGATACCTAGGTGTTTTTTTCCGGTTGACGTCCAAAGGTTATCACTTAACTATTTTGTCTAGTATAATTAACACAATGATCAAAAGCGTAAACGCATGTACTCACACTTATGCAGTAATAACTGATGTAAAGATGGCTGTAATGTACTTTTCCGCTGCCTGTATCTGCAGCTTATTTAACACGTGAGGAGCAGATACCTCAATGTGAGAATTTTCGTGTGCAGAGGTGATGATGGGAAACAGCACAAGTGCAGCATCACCAACTTTTTTTTGACCACGAAGTGTCTTTGGGTCATAATATGCAGGGTCTCAGAAGGAGAAAATCACTCTCAGAACACACGGACACAGCAGACACGGTCGGGCAATACAAACATTCTTGCAGATTTATTCAACTATATTTACAAATGACGAAATCACCAGCCGAAAAAACACGTCAATAGTGACATGCAAAAACACCATTATACAATTTTCCGACCCAATCTAGCAACATAGCCAACACAAGGTAACGCGAAGGCGGCGTCGCCGTTGTTCGACTCAACATGAAGGGTCTACGGGAGACGACCTCTGGTGCCGTCATCATGAACCCGCTGCCAATAACGTCTTTATCATTTATTTATTTATAAATGTTTATTAAATTTTACATAATGCAGCTTCCAAGGGCTTTTTGCAGAAGTGGGAGAAAAGCAAAAATAACAGGAACAAATCAACGTTCACGAACAGGCTTCCGAAAATTCTAGAAATGATAGAGGATGAACATTTCGGGGCAGCATATTTCAGGCTTCTATCGTTGAAGGGAACAAGCTGTATTTGAACATGTCGGTGTCGATGAAATAAAGTGGCATTGTTAAGAAGAGGTCATTCCTCATAGAAAAAGATATCGTAAAATTTAGATATGGTTCTAGAATGCTGAAGCGACAAGAATTGATTAAGTTGTAAAAAAAATTATGCATTCAACATGGTGACGCTTCGCAAGTTTAGTGAGACCTAGCTGGGAAAGGAAATCTTGCATATAAAGCGCACGGCTTTTTTTTAACAGATTCAAGTTTGTTAATGACACATTTCATATGAGAGCTCCAAACCACACTACCGTAATCAAGAATGGGGCGAATAAGAGTTTTGTAGGTAAGCAGCTTGGTTTCCTGAGGAGCAAGACACGATTAAAATAAGTGATACATTTAGGGTTTTTGTTACATGCGCGATCAATATTTTTAGACCATGATAAATTGTCTGCCATAAGAATACCAAATTTTTTTATTCAGAAACCCTATATCAATTAACTTCGTAAAAACCATAGTCAAAAGTCACAGAGCATGAATATCTGGTAAATGACACAATGACTGTGTTGGAGAAGTGATTACTTATTAGCCAAGATTCGGAGCAGCTAAGATTTGAGAAAATGAATTGTTGAAAATAGCATGAGCCAGTCGACATTTAACCGTGTAATAGAAGACGAAGTCCTCTGCGAAAAGGCGTATTTTCACAAAACAATGTAAGGGGAGGTCAATAATATAAAGTAGAAATAAGATAGGTCATAAAACACAGCCGTGCGGAACTCCTCGTGAAAGCGCCATCGAAGGCGTTAGTCGACTTGATCAAAGCACACATATAGTGAACGCTGAAAAGAAAGTCTGATAGCGTGCCCGCCAACGATGCGGTATGGCAAACAATTTCTGCAATTGTTTAGGCTGAGGTACAGTGTCGAAGGCCTTGGCAAAATCAATGCATATCGTATTAACCTGGTCACATATGTCTAAAGAGTTGCTTATGTCATGAACGATTTCTGTGTTTAGTAGAGGCGCTAAAACCACGTTTTAAACTATGATGGGAAGTACACAAAATTTTGTTGGTTTCAAGAAGTGGAATGGAATGGAATGAAAAAACTTTATTTGAATGGAATGAAAAAACTATTTGTTTCAAGAAATTCTATGTTCTCTTTGAGAATAATATGCTCTAGCATTTTACAAGAATGTTCTGTTAAATACACGGGTCCCTATTTGCCGAATAATTGAGCATTACCTGATTTAAATAGGGCAAGAATACAAGAACGCTTTTGCGAGGATAGAATTGTTGCTGACGAGAGCGATTACTTGAAAATAATGGAAAAGTATTCGCTACACCAAAAAGCATACCTAACTAGTAAAGCTGTCGGGATGATATCGGGGCGATATGATTTTGTGTGTCTAAGTCTAAAATGAGATTGAGCACGCCCTCAAGTGAAACTAACACATCGTCAATTCCAGCATGAGATTGTAAATGAAAAGCAGGAGTGCTCCAGTTGTCAGTCATAAAGACTGGGTAGAAGTAGGCGTTGAAGACTGAAGCTGGTATCCCTGCATCAGAAACTGCAACATTGTTCCTTGCAATAGTGTGTGATGAACAACCAGATGGTATGATAGCCTTCCAGAATTTACGAAAACTCTATTTCATCAGCTTCGGCGAGGTAACTTTGTAATAATGTTCTTTAGCAGCTTTCATTTTAGCACATGCTTCTGTTTTAGCGCCCCCTAACCAACTGTTGAAGTTTTGTCGAGTTACCAGGGTGCTTTGAGCAACGTAGTCTGGCCACACGAAGTGACAAATATAAGATATCCCTAGTCATCAAGGGTATATTAGTGTTTGTTTTCTTTGTTTTAACTGATAGAGCCTTCGAAAAAAAGTAGATATCATATTGACATATATCATACTTTTTCAGATGAAATACTTCTGCGTATTACAAAAAAGAAAATGGCTAGTACAATCGCTTACTCTAATAACCAGTGCTATATATACAGGAGGTAGACAAATGTACGTATCTGGGTGTCAATATCGACAACACACTAACCTGGTCATTACATATATTGGTTACTTGTATCTCCACGCTGCAGAAGTTGTGGTTTCTGAAACGAAAACTGGGACCACACAACAAAAAAGTTGTTGCAGAACTAGAATGCTTTCAAAGATGAGCAGTGCGCTTTATATTATTAGGTATAGAATGACTGACTCATCTGCCTCAATAATGAGGAAACACAGCATCCCGTCAATAAAATTGCGCAGAAAGGTCAACAGCTTGCATTTTATTTGTTGTTTTACCGCAAAAACAAACGTAACCATGCCGAATTGTGTACTTCCCCACTCAGTTAGGAAGACTAGACACGCCCACAAAAGAGCACTTGCCCCAATTTTCGCCAAAATATTATCACATAAACACAAGTTTTTTTCTAAGAACTGCGTTCTAATGAAATACTCTACTATCTACTGTTTTTATTCCTTTGATTTTGATTGCGAACTGGAAAATTTATATCATGTTTCTTGAATTTACGTGACAATTTCGCGTCCCAATTTTCTCATTACTTTTTGGTTTTTTGCTTTGATTGCAATCTCAACTTATTTATTTTGTCTGTGATCCATTTACAGCCCCTCCTGCACGGACCATGATGTGTTCTGTAGTATTGCTAAATAAAAAAAAGAGTTCCAAAGAGCGTCGGTATTTGCTTGACCATCAGTGCAGTTAAAAACACGAAACCTGCAGTAATTGTAACGGCATTTTAGAACGATACCAGGAACTGCGTTATCAATATGTGCCAATAATATCACAATCAAAACCGGACATAGCTAAGAATCTACTGACGAAAACTAGATCAACAACAGCACCACTACGAGTTGATAACAATTTGTTGAAAGTCACATGACAATGCAATGTTGAGCAGCTCTGTTCCAATGATTACTTCGTGCCCAATGACTGTCATGGATGGCCAGTCTTTAGCACGAGCATTAAAATACCTTTTGCAAATGATGTTAGATGCTCAAGTAATGTAGCTTTGAAGAAATCGGTTGATGTTATGTGTTTGATATCGAAACCATGCGGGCGGTAAACGATCCCAATAATCAAGGACATCAATTTTAAGTGAACCTTGCACCACAGAGACTCAGTATTTGGTGGTGCAGAAAGCACAGAAAAGTTTCGGTGACACCGATAATATAGAGCAACGCATACCCCTCTCCCCCACCTCTCTGACTCTCCGAACCACCTGATAGCTAGAGAGAGCTATTTCAGAACCAGGTACTCCATCGTGCAGCCATGTCTTAGTAACGGCAATAATGTGTTGGACATAGCAGGAGACCAAAGAAAGCAACTTGGAAAAAATTACTGACAACAATTCTGGTATTGATATTTATTACGGAAAGTTGATTGTGAGTGCCACTTGGTCAAGAAGATGTTGGCCCAGAAGTTGATTCAACGATTTTAGTTAAACCAGTGGATACTCTGACAAGAGTATTCAATGAACTGTCCCAGTCATATCACACCGTGTCAATGACTACATAGTAAGAGCGAAAATAGACAGACGAGCCGTTATCCACATAACAGAATATTGCCTCCCATAGCTTCTTGAGAATATTGCAAACCTGGGGAGTGAAGTCTCATGAAGCCCGAAAGCCAGTGTTTTCAAGTGTATGACAATTTTTCAGCACAGTGACCTGATCCTCGAAATTCAAGAGATTCATGATGACGGGACGGGGACGGTCTCTATCATCACTACCAAGTGTAAGGGCTCAGACACCATTTTATGCATGGGCATGCAACCTTAAGAATGTGGTGGAACCACTTGCAAACATTGACGGAAAGATCCTCATGATTTTCGCTTAGGGCACCTTTGTTAAGACCTTGAAGGATAATGTTGTTTGTACGTGATCTGCTTTCTAAGCTCTCATTTTTGGCAGGGGGGGGTTGATATAGTGGTCTTTAATTGCTGAACTTGAGTATGTCAGTCATTATTCGAAATCAGTGCATCAACCGACACCGATGGTGATTCCAGTGCGACTACATTAGCTTCCAAAGTTTCAAACCTCACATTGACATATGACTGAAAAGTTTTCTTTTGAGCGATATGCTGACCCAGTTTCTTTTCACGGTTCAGGAGCTCAGCGAGTATTTCCCCAACCGTGGGTTGAATATTGTGATCTGTCAGTTGCGATTCTGAAGTGTCATCGCGCTGAGAACGGGTGTTAGGAGCGCATCACCGCTTAGTGAAAGTTTGTGGTTGGCATTTGGAAGTGCAGAGTACCAGGAAATGTAAACAAAACCATGATAGCGATCGTGTGGGCGAGGAAACAGCAGCATGCAAAACTCATTAAAAAGACTGCACCAAATATAGGCAAGAAAAAAATACATGCATGATGAACAGACAGCAGATTAGCATAGTACCCACACCGCTTTTGCCTCATACACCGTTGAAGAAATCCACTGGAGAAACTTTTGAAGCCATAGACCATGTGGTCATCGAACTGTGTCTGTCGATGATTAGATCATGAAGTGCGACGTTAGTCTTCTCCACTTTAAGATCCAAGATGAGAACCAAAGAATTTAATTGGAAGCCATCTCTGTTATGCGCAAGGCAGATTGGGCAGCCCACACGTGCACTGTCGGTCACATCTATGACGCGGCGAGTGAATGATGACCAAGCCACACAATGCATCAAGTCAGAGGCATGTGTGGTAGCATTCCCGGACAATTTGGGAAGCAAGGTTAGCCGGCAAAATGCGTATTGAACAGACAGGTGTTAGCACGGTGCCCACACTCCTGTTGTCTCGCCCACTATCCACCAGAGGCCGAAATGCTCGATCACTTTCCCCGTGCACCCAGAAAGCTACGCCGCCATGGCACTGCTAGTCCTACTGTGCTACACATGATGAAGATGGTGGTGGTGAACTCGCGTGAGCACCGCGCCACTTTACATTCAGTGCATGTTAAACATAAATGTGGCCTATCCGCATGACCGGTTTGTACCACAATATACAAACAACTTTACAGGGAATGATAGAACATAACTAGTGTTATTTCACTCTTGTCAGATGCCGACACAGAGTCCGAGTTCTCAAGTAAAAAAGTCTGGACGCATTATTCATGACAAAGCGAGCAGATATTTAAGAGAGACATGTCCTTCATTTTTATTTGGAGGCGTATGTTGCATCCTAACGGTTTTATACAGCACTTATAGGTCGCCTACGTAGCGCCGGAATGATTTCCTGCTAAAGCATGACCATATAAGTTATGAAAGCTCCACGAGAAGTATGTTGTGTACTGCAATGCAAGCTCTCTAGTGTCTGCCTTGCCTAAAAAGGTGGTAGAATTCACGAAACAGACTCAAAACATCTGGCATTATGGCCACATATTCAAAGTAGTGGTACCCGACTATTTCGGACTATGCATAGCACGAATCTGTCAATTTACAATGAAGCCGTTTTGTAAGTAAATAATGACAGAAGAGGTGAGAAACGTATTAATGTACAAGTAGGAACCTCTAGCGCTTTGTCAGGCTTGAGTGGCTTGCGTATTTTTCAAGTTGTCAACAGGGTAGGTCTAAGTAGAGCGCGAGCCGGCACCATGAGGTGCGAGATCTGGTAGTCCTGCCTTTCTCGTTATACAAACTACTCAAACACTACACACTCACAGCATCGTACGACAAGCGCTGTTGGGTAAAGTAACACAATATTACTGATAATTTAAGGCAGGAGACAAGACAGACCATTAGAAGACACTGACTTCTGCAGTACTGGATATACTAACCCAGTTATTGAACAACGGCTGCTATAAATATATATATACTGTAAAGAAGAAGAAGTACTCCGGCCATCCAGGCATCAACCTTTCTGCTCAATAAATCTCCTTTAAGATTGCTGGAGCCGTGCTGGTACTGTCCCCCCTATACCTTCCCATTACCACCCTGTTACTCTGTTCTCGACGGCTGCCTTCTGCTATGCGGACGCCGATCAGTAAACGCTTTCATCTCCCCCGGCCACCTGTGCAGGCATTGTTCCTCGGCGGGAGCCTCAAATCTTCAGCGGAACACATGACAATGACGTTGAAGATTGGCTCTCGACGTTTGAACGGGTGAGCGTTTAAATAGATGGACGGACGCTGACAAGTTGACACGCGTGTCGTTTCTACTTCGTGGGGTGTAGCCAGCTTTTGGCTTAGAAACCACGAGACAGACGTCCGAACGTGGCCGCATATTAAAACGTCGAGTGTAGCAGTCTTCGATCGACCTGCCGTCTGAAAACTTCGTGCCGAGCAGCGCACATGAAACGGGTGAAAGCTTCACTAGCTACATAGAAGACGTCGTCGATTTGTGCTGACGCGTGAACGCTGCAATCACGGAAGCTGAAAAATGTAAGCACATCCTCAAAGCGATTGACGAAGACGCTTTTCAAATGTTCTTGGCGAAAATCCCGACCACTGTTAACGACGTAATTAGCCTGTGCCAAAGCTACGATGAATAGACGAAGCAGCGAGCTCTGACAAGACGTCCTCCAGCGCACGATTTGGCATCACTGTCTAGTATGATCAATGGTCATGACCAAGCGTCACTAATAGCTGAAATAAAAGCATTCGACCACAAAGAAGTCGCACGACAGCTTTCCTTGATGCCCTTCACACAAGAACCTACCATAATTTTGCCTTTACTGTCGTCTCTTCGTGGCGTCATTCAAGGAGAGGTCGCCGAGGCGCTACCAGCTGCTCGCGATCATAATCTTGTGGCTGCTCCTCTCACCTACGCCGCGGCTGCAGCAATGCCAACTGGCTAGGCGCCTCCGCCTCCGTTCCAGCCTCGCGCGAGCTATCCCCCACCTCCAGTTTACTGGCCCAGCACCAACACTGCCAACCCGTGGCGCACCCTCGACAATTGCCCGATATGTTACGCATGTCGAT
>WOVY01007627.1:0-31109 GCA_013436015.1 Rhipicephalus annulatus | reverse complement strand
TTATCTATCTATTTATTTATTTATTTATTTATTATTTATTTGTTTATCTATTTTACTTATTTATCTATTTATCTATCTATCTATTTATCAATTTTTCTATGTATCTACTTATTTATCTATGTATCTATTTATTTATTTATTAATGTATGTGTCTATCTGTCCATCTGTCTGTGGTAGTCTGTTCACGTCCGAAACCTAGGGTTGACCGAAATGAGTAGGCGAGAGTATGGGGGCGTGAAAATTATGACAGTCATGTGCTGGACATGAGTAATATGAAAATACTGTCGTGTACGATGTCAGACCTTTTCCTCTAGACACGTGTGGCACATACCCATATGCCACATACCGTGGAATGCGGGTATGCGCCATAGGTGTTTCGAAAGTTTATATCTACCGAAGAACGGCGAGAACCGCATTGGTAATTTAAAAGTGAGGACGTTAAGAAAAAAACTGACATCAGCAGCTTTAATCTGATGAATGCAAAGAATATCTGTTATGGCCCCAGCAGCAAAAATTTTGCATGCCAATAAAGTATTCTACCACCAGGTGAGGTGACGTTTTGGAACTCATTTAGAGAAACACGCTATGCCGGCATAATGTTCATGAACTGTTATTTCTGGTGCAGTGCTGCCCATCTAATTTTACCTAAGATTATTTAGATGCTACAATACTACATCATGTATTACAATGCTCTAATGCTTTATGTGAACCAATGTTTTTATCACTACCTTCGTAGTATACAGGCCTCACGTTGTGTAGCGTCAAATGTATGGAGCACCACCCACTGAAGTTGGTCTACGTAGCACTAGCCAGGGCCTACCATCTTCGCAAGTAAGAGCGCTAAATTTCTGCTTACCGCTTCTAGTGTTGGTAATACGATGCTGTCATTGGCATCATTACGCCACTGTAAACAACTACATGGTTATATAAATAAACGTGCTAACTGTTGACAAACACGGCTACACATGTGACATATGCACACATGTTAGCTTCATTTTGAAACGCTTGGCTAAAAAAATAAGACAACCGCACCACATTCAACTTCCTCCAGCACCAGCCTGATACTGATTCCCATAGTATGTGGTATCTTGTAATTCGTGTTAGTGCTCCCCTTAGAATATCCTAACAAATCACCCACAAAACTATCAATCTTTCAGGATATTTGACGTACAGCTTGTACCATTATCTTGGCTTAGGTACGGGAGGTGACTCTGCATACATCACCGAAAGAATAATTGTGATATTGGCTGCAATTTATGTTTCAGTGTTAGCATTTGTAATCATGAGCCCGCTAATCACACTACAGATTCCTTTTCATGTGTCGCAATCTCTAGTAATTGCAAGAAAAGTCATGCAAGTTGCGTGAAAAATAGTTTTTGAATCCACACAAACATTACGTCGACATGCAGTGGACCGATGGGTAACATCAGCAATGTGTGAATCGCTGTGTGAAGAATGGTGAATTGCTCGTGCTCCACATATTTACTTTTATGCAAAGCATTTTGCGTGAAATATTCAAATAAAATTGTGAAAGCAGTTTTCAAACATGCACGGGGACTTATGGCAACTTTTACTGCCACTGGATCTAGTTGGCTACTATGCTTTTTTATTTTTATTTTGGCTATTTTTAGCTTGCTGTCCTAACGACTCTGTTTGCTACATAAGCACATATTAACATCTTTCACCATCATTATCATCATCAGTCTGACTAAGTCCACTGCAGGACAAAGGCCTTCCCATGTTGGAAGTACAACTTGGGAGGAGGCCTTCGATATCATGTTTGGTGTGTCATCAGTACGTTTACACTACTGATGTATGCCAACACTGCAAGAAGGCGCGAGCCACCCAGAGACACCTCCTCTGGGGCTGTGCACCACCGCCGGGTAACCAAGAAGTAATGCCAACTGCCATAAGCAGCAAAATCATCAGCCGAGAGCCAGGCAACCAAAGAGACGTGGTCCAGCACGTGCTTAGTATCCTGGAACGCCAGTGGCCGAAAGCGGCGCCCCCACGGGTTTTGACGCGAGTAGGTTGCTGCTCTGGGACGTACGAGCACGCTAGTGTCTCGCTTTAATCCCCCTACCCCTTCCCCCTTTATGCCGGATCGTCAATAAAGTTGTTTCACTCACTCACTCTCCTATGTTCCGCCAGTTAACCCGCTCCTGTGCTTGCTGCTGCCAATTTATACCCGCAAACTTCTTAATCTCATCTGCCCACCTAACCTTATGTCTTTCCCTTACTCGCTTTCCTTCTCTGGGATGCAGTTAGTTACCCTTAACGACCAGCGGTTATCCTGTCTACGCGCTACATGCCCGGCCCATGTCCATTTCCTCTTCTTTATTTGCAGCTATGATATCCTTAACTCCCGTTTGTCCCCTAATCACTCTGCTCTCTTCTTGTCTCTTAAGGTTACACCTACTATTTTTCTTTCAATTGCTCACTGCGTCGTCCTCAATTTAAGCTGAACCCTCTTTGTAAGTCTCCAGGTTTCTGCTCTGTAGCTAAGTACTGGCAATATACAGCTGTTATATACCTTTCTCTTGAGGGATAGTGGCAATCTACCTGTCATAATTTGAGAGTGCTTGCAAATTAGCATCTTTAGCTTCTATTAAAACTTTGCCGATTTCTCCAGCACCTTAAAGGAATAAGGAACTGTTTTTTTCCTTTAATGTTTCTTCGTATATCGCCACAATTGCATAGACATTTGAACCTAGAAATTGGTTCGCACAAACACTACGAGATTTACCATCGCACTGCCTGTTATTTTCCTGCACACCCTTACATCACAAGCATTCGCAATCCTTTCGCCATAAGATAAGCAGTACATGTTATGGCTGAATCATCGAAAACATGCATCTCAGCTCTTGATCTGTTGTGACCACTTGTCACATGCCAAAGATAGATTATTACCCTTATTTTTACGTCATATCAAAGGTTTAGTTATGGTGTAGATATAGACCCTTTTGCCCAATGCGAGGCCGCATCTTGCGGGTGCCTATGCACTTTCCTTTGTGCCTTCATAATTTATTATTCTTCCACTGCATCTCGTACAATATTTTGATGTTCCATATAAATCTCCGCGAGAAGGGCGCATTCTCCACTGCATTTTCCCTTTAATAAAATTCGAGAACCACTGTGTTCAGAAGTACCGAGAGACTACTTACTTTTGCAGGCAATTGCAAAGACTGTTTGAGTTACCACACCACACTTTTAGGCCACTGACCTCATTTCTAGCTCAATGGGGATATAGTTTCCTACATATATTTCATCCATGACTACGCGTTAGGACTTAGCCACACTCCTCTCTTTTACCTTGGTTGCAAAATTGGTCAGAATGCATTTTACATCTGTAATGCTAAATGTGACTACCACGGCTCCCTTCTACGACATTCGGGATATCAGAACAGTGCTACAACAACTATTACACTGAAACAAATGATGCATCTGATACCATTTCAGGAGACGGATAACCAGACAACATAACACGCACAACCATCAGTGTAATATTTCCCTGCAGTTGAACCAAAAAAGAGCCGATTTGCTAGGTCCTGTGAAAGTGGTCTTTGCCAAGTAATTTTCAAATTTTACCTACGAGTGCATGTTGGGCAGAAACTCAACACATTTTTTACCTTGCACCATAGACATTTTAGAATGTCTTGTTTTTTCGCTGCGAAAGTGTATATAGGGGCACTTACCCCTTATGTCTATCAATTCGGTCAGCAACATCCAATTCCATGTCTGATGAAACATCAGATACTGTTCCTTCGCACCAATCTTTATCAGCGGACCTGCGCGATGTCATCCAAGATTCACACAAACTCATTAACAAATTGTTGATCGGTGTCAAGTGTGACCGAAAGAAAATATGGTACAGCACTTGAAACGCAACTGTGGCCTATAATCGCAGTGATTGGTCTAGTATTAATCGGGGAGTTGCACATGCTCTGCAATCAATACTATACCAACAAAAAACTCAGAAAGTAGATTGCCTAATGGGGGGTAACAGCAAAAGTGCATTACTTTTCTCAGCACAGATGATATACTAAAAATTTCATTTGGCATAGCATAACAGCATATCTCCAATATTGTAGAAATCCAAGTCATGTAGAAGCAGTAAGTAAGAAGCTGTCTAAGGTGCATTGTGTCATTTTGAGTAAAAGATAAAAAGCATGTCGGCTGCTCAGCCCGTAAAGTGGTACGGCTTTAGAATATATGAGGCCAAGTGGAAAAAGCGATTGTTTTCCTAAATTGCCGTTTTCCGGCTTTTAGCTATGTTAAATGCCCAATTCTTATCCTTCATTTCGCGCATAAAGCATCCTTATACGCAGTTTATTTCAAAAGACACAAGCATAAACGTTCCACCTAAGAAACCAAAAAGAAACCTAAGAAAACCGAGAAACAACACCTAAAAACCGAAATTGAAAGTGCCAATTTTGTGTCCATCGCTCCGCCGTGGTGGTCTAGTGGCAAAGGCACTCGGCTGCTGACCCGCACGTCGCGGGATCGAATTCCTGCTGCAGTGGCTGCATTTTTCGATGCAGGCGAAAGTGCTGTAGGCTTATGTGTTCAGATTTGGGTGAAAGTTAAAGAACCCCAGTTGGTCGAAAATTCGGTATATATATATATATATATATATAAACACAGTCCGGTAGGTATTGATGGACTACCGCAGGTTGACAATAGGAGGACATGCTGAAAGCCAATCTTACTCTATGTTCCGAGATGCAATTTAAACGAACGTAACTTAACAAAACTTTTCTTAAAATCCCTCATAGAAACGCCATTGCATCCAATCCTACCTTACTTCAATTGAAGGAAACTTGCTGCATAGCTCATTTGAGCTGTATAAAAGTATTCCGTGAGGCAATTTTATACCTTCGGTGTCATGATGACCACTTCAATAGAACAATTATGTTTTTGTTAAATATCTTTATCACAGCCTTCGCCATCAACAGCGCCAACGGCGCTCGACCGAAGCTTATCGGGGAGGCGATGACAGTTACAGTATACAAGCAGGTGACAATTTTCATGAACGCCAAACGGAACCGCATCTGTCCGTATTGGATATTTTCTGTTGAAGTGGTGTTGCACTTGACAACACCGGTCATTTTCCGTCTGTCAGGACGTTGAACGGCAGAAGGTGTGTGGGAGCTTGCGCAACCTAACTCCTGACCACTGCAGTCTTAAGCAAACAGGTGTGGCAAATGTTTGTGTAATAATCATCATGAATAAGCGTGAAGTTCTTATGCAAATAACTAGATTAACAAACACACATAAATTCTAATGTATCTGAAAAAGCAGATGTTTTCTTCAGGTTGCGATAACACGATAAAAAACTAGTGTTTCAGTCTAGTGAACTTTCACGTAATAACGTTTTTGGAGGTGCTTTGAAGTGTGTTCAAGTGAAGTTTCAATTCATAAACTAAAGTGCGCACTAGAACAAACGTATCGTGCCTGACATGGGTTTAGTCCTTGCGTTGCCCTATGCCACGCTGCGGGCCCACACTACGACGACTTTCTTGTATACAAGTCAACAGTAACATTTCATGCAAAAGTTGTACGAACATGTAATATTGCATGTAATACTCACAGGATATAGTCAAATTCATTGTCATATAGCAGAGAGTAGCTTGTATCTGAAGGGGTATTTGCCTGAAAGTGATTCACATCAGCACTTTATCATGCAATTTCATGTAGCAATTCAATACCTTAATAAGTGTAGATAATCAAAAGAAGTAGTACCTGGATATCTAAGTGCCCGTAAACCTTTACCACAGTTACCAACCAAACGAGAAGATATCTTGAAGCTCCTATGGGTCTTTAGCATCCTATATTGCGAAATATGAGATATCAAACAATATTTCACTTGTGTACGAATATTACACACCATTAGGTTTGTTTTTAAAGTACGCAAGTTGAACTAAAAACGTGAAACACCAATTGCCAACTACACCATCAATAAACTTGTTTTAAAAAATAGTGGCGAAATAAAGGTCACTAGTGGCACGTTCCTATATAAGACAGGCTAGCAAAGTCTAGCCATGATCTGTTGTTGCAAGGGCAGTAAAAAAAGAAAGCTGACGAGAAAACATGTTAGCTTTGCCTGGTACTTATGCAGCTATTTTGCCATGCACAACTACATAATAGTACTCGTCAATACGTAGCTCAGTTTTTCCATGGATCATGTTTCCCACTCAAAACTATGTGGCTGGTTCAAAGTACCGTTTTTTTTTGCAATATTTTTGCTTCAATTCGATCACAAGTGCCTCGTGTGCTTTGCATGGACTCTACAGTTAGGTCATTTCGGTCACTATGCACCTCCTTTCTACCCCTATACTTTGTCTCTTTATACATTTTTTTTCGCTAAACGATAAAACTGAGAGAAATGCCACGCCGGCGCGGAGAGCACATCACAATCTGAAACAAAGCTGGATGAGGGGAGTTTTCAGAAATTCAAGTATGCTTGCGAATTCCTACTGTTCGAATAAATAACTTAGTGGCTGATGACGATGAAAAATTACAGTGACCATTTTGTAATGGGTAGGAAGCATTCAACGACCGACTCGTCAGGGAGAACGAGTTGAGCTTACAACCCGGACGGTTTCCTTTTTAAAGACGATCTTTTTTGGAGACCTTCAGCGCAAAAAAAGATTCGGTCTGTCTCTCTGTCTGTACACTTGTCTGCTTGTTCATTCTTAACGGCACCCTAAAAGGCAACGGAGTGACCAGCCGATACACCCATTGGCCGACCCCATCCGCAGCGCCAATATATAATGCTCAAGGTTCAGCGTTCCTACTTGTGCGGTTTTCAATTGAAAACCAATTATTGCGCATATCTGAAGCACTATAACAACACGTTAATTTGTATGTATATCGTTTACTAGACAAGGCATACATAAGCCATTCTAAGGACCGTAGCATTTATCACACTGCGCTGACCATGCAACGCTTGAATGAAAGGCAAGTGTTTCCAACGCTTTGCTAAGACGATACTGTGGTGGCACCTACCCCTCACCGTGAATTCTACACCTTATCCCCCCCGAGACAGGCGTGCACGCCATGCGCGCACTTCGTTTTCCAAGATAACGCCAGATGGTGCTCATATCTTACGTGTGACGTGACTTGATGCGCTCGTTCGTTAGAGTGCACGCTCGAGGCACGCTAACACAGCGCCTCCAGTATACCATTCACCGATTTTCTTGCGGAGAACATAAAATAAACGTTTTGGTCACTCTCTCCAGACGCAAGACTATTGTCTTTCGACGACATTGGCAGTGTAACATGCAGACACTGGGTCAATTTTTTTTCGCTCTCTGCCGTGCGTTTTTTTCGACGCCTGCTTCATGCCGTCAAGCGCACAGTTCTTCAGAGGGCTACCCAGAGCTTGGTCCTTCCTGTACTTCGGTACCGGGCTCGCGCCAACCAAAATCTGAAGATGGACGTCTATTCGGAGCGGAAAACACTTCAGGACGCTTCACCAACGCTTCGCGATAAGCGGTCATTCTTCGGCCGCAACTCAGCAAAGTTCGCTTTTGGGAGCGTGCGAGGAAAAGGGCTTCGTCACGGCCACATGAACTCAGGTGAAAAACGTAGGCCCGTATTCACAAACGCTCCTCGGCTCGAAATTCGGCCTAAAGGGATCCTCAAGTTTTTTTTTTTGCGTTGCAGAAATCACAATGTGAAACAGTACTCAAGGGTTGTTTGAGGGTCGAGTTTCGAGTCGAGGCGCGTTTGTGAATACGGTTCGTAGAGACGGAAGAATCGCTAAACAGGCTTTTTTTCTGCTACATGACTTCACTACTACCGTTGAGCATGATATATTTTGCAACAGGCGCTGCATTTCAACTTTTATATCTTTTAAAGTTTTGTTTGTAGCAGAACGTGTGTTGTGCTCTGGCAACATTGTGCCAAATATACGTTGCTTGGGTTGTTTGGTTAGAGCGTACTAGAAGTGTATAGTTTGGTGGCAGTCGCAAGCAAACAAGCTGTCTCTGTCACGCAACTCAGTATTGCTGTCACGGCACATAACAACACAAGGACTATGCCTGGCTGTTGTTGTGCGCTGAATTGCAATTCTAATTTTGCTGGAGGACCCCCAGTTTACGTCTACAGGTTCCCCGCCAACGCCGCTGAAAGAGCAGTGTGGACGCGCGCTGTGTCGCGTAAGAACTTTGCACCATCGAAGTTCACATGGGTAAGGAAATGTGCTTTTTCTTTCCATTCAGTTTGTTCTCACCGTTCCATTTGCTGTCACATTATTATGAGACTGCTCAGTATTTCTGCCGGTAACTGAAATGTAACGTTCTGTCTGTTAGCAGCTTTGCAACAAGTATTTTCACTCAAGTGACTTCGTCACCTCGACGAACTGTGCCACCGTGGTGGTCAATTCGCTAAGGTATTCGGCTGCTGACCCGCAGGTTGCGGGATCGAATCCCGGCTGCGGCTACTGCATTTCAGACTGAGGCGGAAATGCTGTAGGTCCGTGTGCTCAGATTTGGGTGCACCTTAAAAAACCCCGGGTTGTCGAATTTTTCGGAGTCCTCCACTCTCACACGTTTCTCATAATCATATGGTGGTTTTGGGACGTTAAACCCCACATATCAATCAATCACCTTGGTGAGCTACATGGACACAGTCACGGGCAAAGTAATTGAAGTTCCGCTCAAACTCAGGCGTCTGAGGCCTGGAACTGTTCCAAAATTTTGCCTGGATGTCCAACGTATATTTCTCTACACAAAAGTACGGCCCGCGAACGCCCGGAATAAAAAAAATGGCAGATACCCCGTACAGTGGAAATCGATGATATGCGAAGCACGAATGAGAGGTCCGACTCTCATGAATAACTTTAATATCAACAGAACCTTACAAGGTGGAGGTAAATGATGCCGTACATGACTTCTGTGACTTGATTATCATGTTTGGATGTGTCATTTACATTCGTCAACTGTTCACGTCACGTGATACCGAATTTAGTATATGTGGAGCCAGCGCAACAACCGAGAGCACGCTATGAGCGTGGTATGTTGTCATGCTCTTACATGACACGCGGTTCAGGATCATCATGTTTGCACCAGTCATATATTTATACATCCATTGACGTCACGTAACACCAAATTTGGTATGTGTGGAGCTAGAAAAAAATGGCAGCATATCCACGGAGTGAATGATGGAAAGTGGGGCGAAGCATTCGTCCGCCCAGTCGTTCTTGCTTCCGTCCGTCCATGCGTCCGTCTGTGTGACCGTCCATGCGTCCATCCGCCCGTCCGTGCGTGCGTATGTTCGTGCATCCGTCCCTGCGTTCATCCATGCATCCGTCCCTGCGTCCGTTCATGCGTCCCTCCATGCATATGTCTGTGTGTCCGTTCGTCCATCTGTTCAGTGCTCCAAGTACCACCATCTCGCCTCTTTTTATGATATTTTACATATAGAAGAACCACCATCCAGCGGACATTCCAAGGACTAAACAAGAGGTAGCACACGCACACTTTGTTACTGCTCGCGCTTCGCGTCTACGTCCCACCTTTAACCACCTCGATCTCATGGTACATACTTCTTCATTGTATTCATCGCACTGCGGCTCAACGCTCGCTAAACCTTTCTAAAACTAAGGAGGTTACACTCTGCGAGTATAACGTAGCAACCCTTTCTTGTGAGATAGTGCTCAATGTACATGCCAATGGCTGCTAATGGGTATCATAGCGTGTTAATTGACTAAAAGCCGAATGCTCCTGTCTCTCATTCCCCCTTAGCAGCCATTGGCATGTTCATTGAGCACTATTTCAAATTGTTCAACAACGCACAGAAGAAATCTCTCACCGGCACCACCTTGGAGGTCAAAATATTATACTTGTTACATGCTACAACGGCTACGAGGGACAAACGGGTGCCGCTATAAAGAGATTCGCCCCTATAACGGCCGCGAGGACATCATGAAGAGCCAATTATACTTCAATGCAGCGTTGACGCGCGCGCACGCTGGGCACAGCTACGCTACGTTAGCTAAACGCCAGCACTCTATAGCCTGACGCCAGGCGCGATCGGCGTGACCAGCGTTCATCGGCGTGGACCGACGGCAACCGGCGCGAAATGCGACATGCTGCATTTCGCGCCGATGGCTTACCCAGACAACACTGCGTCTCCCTTTTTTCGTGATGGTGGGACGCTGGACGCTAAAACATGCATGCGTCAAAGCAACGCAGCGCGGTATGCGCCTGCGATTATATGGCCGGACCGGCGCCTGGCGTGGCAACGCCTGCATGACGCGTTGAAATGAACGCCGACGAGCACGAGCAACGCGTCATATCGAAATGTTTTAGCACCTTGACTGTGGCATGTAGTCATGTTTTCACATGATATGCATCTCATGATTATCCTGTTTGCACCAGTCACGTATCTTTGTAATCTATTATCGTCACGTAATACCAAATGCGGCATATGCGAATTCAGCGAAACGGCCGCGAGCGTATCTTCAGCGTAGCATCCAGTCATGTTGTTACATGAGACGCATATCATGTTTATCGTGTTTGCACAAGTATATTACTTTGATCATCCATTCGCGTTGCGTAATACCAAATTTGGTATAAGTGAAGCTACTGAAACGGCCGCCAGCCCATCATTATCGTGGTATGTAGCCATGTTACATGAAATGCATCTCATGAATATCGTGTTTGTACAAGTATCATATCTTCGTCACCCATTCACATCCCGCAATGCTAAATATGGTATAAGTGCACATCATGAACGTGGCGTGTGGTCATTTTGTTACATGATATGCATGTCAAGATTTTCATGTTAGGGCCTTTGGATTGTGTTCGCCATGTAATCATTCCATACCATAGCAGTTTTGCAACATGCAAAGGGAACGAAATCACCACAAGAGCTGCAGGACCTTGACATATAGGTCATGATATTCGGGACATACATTTCATGATTTTCATGTTATGACTAGTTAAATTTGTTCTTCATACAGTCATGTTACGCCATACCAAGTTTGGTATCGATGGCAATATTGAAACGACCAGGAGAGCTAGAAGTCGTAGGCGGCAAGATAGATACACTTTATTTCACCGAAGTCCGCTAAGAAATGCTTCGCATTAAAAAAATGGCATTAGTGCTGAATAGGCATGAATGGACTGTAACGCCCATGATAGATACAGGTAGCGATATGCACGATACTGGAGGTGCCGGTGCGTGATAGCAACCTGCAAAGAGCGGTTGTCAACGCGAACCAAGAGATATGGCGGATGAGTCGAGAGAAAGGCTTTGAGGGGGTAGAAATAAAAAGAGAGGTGCATAGGTGGTGTGGTTTTCAACGAGACCGAATTCCCTTCGATGGGCAGCTAGGTCATGAGGTGAGTTGGCGACTTGCAGGACACGCAGTAGCTTTTTTGGGAGGTAAGCGGGCCCTTCGGGGTCCAGAATAGCTAGTAACGAGGAAAACAACCAGGGAGATTCTTTGACAGGTGGTATGGACAGATACGATTCCAAAGTGGCACCAGTATCTAAGATAGGTAGAGTCCGGGGCAGAAATAGATGTAGCCACGAGCGCCGAGCCATTTCGGACGTGGGTATATTAACATGCAGGGTTGTAGGAACAGGCTGAAGTGGGAAGAGATAGAAGAACAGTTAAGAGAGGAGAGGCCGATGGTATACGGTTTTGTAGAAACACATCTAAGGGACATGGAACAACCTCCTAACAATCCGGACTACGCGTGGGAATATTGTAATAGAACAGAAGGCAGCAGAAAGGGGGTGGTATAGGGGCATTAATTCATAAAAGTACAGACTGGGAAAGGGTCACGCAGGAGTGCAAGGAACATTTATGGCTAAAAGGGAAAGTGGCAGGGCAAATTACACTGCTTGGTTTCGTGTACTTGTGCAGGGGAGCAAAGGCCAGAGAGGAAAACCAAACAATGGTAGAGGGTATACCAAAGGACATTCAGGAGTTAGGAGGAGAGTGCGAGATAACTATACTAGGTGATATGAATGCGCACATAGAAGATATAGATGAGTTACCGACCCGACAGGCAAAATGATCATGGATATGTGTGAAAGGCTTGATTTGATCATTTGTAACAGTACCGAAAAGTGTGAAGGGCAAATAACATGGGTGGTAGGAAGGCTACAGTCGACGATAGATTACGCATTGACGTCATATAGGATGTATGATAAGCTCAGGGGAATGCGCATAGATGAAGGTGGCTCCAGAAGTCTGGGTAGTGATCACAAACGTATCAAGCTAAGTTTTGGAAAAGCAGTAAGAGTGGGAAGGAGAAAGATGAACAACTACAGAAAATTTTTATTCAGAAAGGCAAATAGAAATGGCTACTTAATAAATTGACAAAGTAATCACTGGGGGTAATAAAACAGTGTGGGCATACACGAATCTAATTAGTCTGTTTGAGCTAGAGCTTGCTAAGGCACGTGGCAAATCGCCCCGAAAAAGAAGACCCAAACCCAAAAGTTGGTGTGATGAGGAAGGTAAGAGAGCCATAGGAAAACGTCAGGAAGACTCTACGGAACACAGACATGCTGAGCAGCGGGGTGAACCGACAGATGATGTTGAAAGAAAATGGGAAACCTTTTAAGCTATAGAAGGAATGCATCCCTTGTGATCAATTAAAAGTTTAGAAGGAAGGGAGCTCAGTGGCTGGCAGAAGTACATAAAAGAAATAAAAAGGCAGCTGCGAAATATTGGAACCATCTAAACTCCCTAAGAAATAAGACGAGCCTAGAGCGGAGGTTGATAAGTGCAGCTCAAAGTGCCAGGCGAGTAGGTGACAAAGCTATTGAATATATAAGAACAAGGGTGACAGAAAAATTTCAACAAAGAAGTGCTTTATGCACCAGAATAGACAAGAATGAATCAAGTGGTGCAACGGCTCCATTTTCACAACGAGAGAGGGAAAGGGGTGAGAAGAAGGCTCCTAGTAGTACATCAACAGGCCCAAATGGCATTCATATTATGTTGATAAAGACATTAGGACCGAAGTCAAAGCAGGCTTTGCGAGAGGCAGTGAGCAAAATAATAGTCGATGGTGAAGTCCCCGATGGATAGAAACTTAGCAGGTTGAGCATGATGTATAAAGGAAAAAGGGACAAAGCTGACATAAACGACTAGTGTCCTGTAACAATGGCATCAGTGGTCTACAGGTTGGTGATGCAGATTATAAAGGAAAAACTGCAGGCATGCTTAGAGGGTGAGAGGGCGCTGGGAGAACTGTAGAATAGGTTTCGGACACACAGGAGGTTGGAAGACAATCTGTTCTCACTAACGCAGTGCATCGAAATAGCAGAAAAGGAACTCAGGCCCCCTGTGGCTAGCATTTTTGGATATCAAGGGAGCGCACGATAGCGTGGTTTAAGAAAAATAGTGGGGAATACTGGACACCCTTGGCGTAGAAGATGGAGTCACTAATCTTTTAAAGGATATCTATAAAGGTAACAAGGTAGTTATAAAACAGGTATCCAAGCCTGCAGAGGTAAAACGGGGCCTTAGGCAGGGGTGTCCTCTGTCACCCTTATAATTCATGATGTATCTACAAGGATTAGATGCCAAATTAGAGGAAAGTGGACTGGGCTTCAAGCTCTCTTTCCTCAAACAAGAAAACCTAATTGAACAGGCACTACCAGCATTGATGGACGCAGATGATATAGTGCTAATGGCCGACAACAAGGAAGATCCATCCATCCATCCATCGTCAGACTGTTAAGCATCAGACTGTTAAACATAACAAAGTTCGTACTCCTGCGACAAGGAATGGCCGACAACAAGGAAGATACAAACATCCATCCATCGTCAGACTGTTAAGCGTCAGACTGTTAAGCGTCAGACTGTTAATCATAACAAAGTTCGTACTCCTACAACATCTGACTTCAATGCGTGCAGCCAATTATCATCGCAACAAGATAAAGCACGCTTGGAAAGTAAGAAAATAAAAATGAAAATCAAACTTGCGTGCGTTATACAAAACAAAGTTGAAAGTTCAACCTACACTGACACACATACTAATACGCAATGCCCAACGCAGAAGGTTTTCCAAACAGGGGCTTTTACTCAGCCTTCTCTATTGAAATAAAACTTTCGAAATAATATGAAAACAAATTTAATTTAACAAACATATCAATGTCTGCTTCTCCAATGTGAATGAAAGTGAAACTTACAAAAATCAGACGCATTCCTTGGTCATTGAGGGCAACACAATTAAAAGAAGTTATTTTCAAAACTAAACACTCACATAAATACATTCTTGGTAATGTCAAGACGGCACCCTTTTAGACGAACTCTTGGGAGTCGCGCACTCCATAGCTTTCGAGAAATTCGGTCTTGACAAAGGTAAGACGAATAAAGCTGTTTGCCGAACTCAGTAGCAGCAACGTTTGGCGTACAGCCGCTCGAACAAGAGGGCCTCTGCTCTGTATCCTTTACCCCGCCAGTTCGACCCGTAACCATTTCGCCACGGTGTGGAACAACAGCCTGTGTTACGGCTCAGGTGTAAGCTATGCTTCCCTTCCTGGTTGCCTCTACGTGGTAGTGAAAGGAGGAGGATCCTATGAAGCACGATCTTGATATGAAGCACGTGGTAGTGAAAAATATGAGACCAGGTGATGATCTCAGGCATCCGAATTTTCCAGAAATTCGGTTTTTCTTGACGCACTTCTCGCATAATCTTGATATCCGTGACAATCTGTACTTAAAGCATTTCGTAGAGAACCTTTTCGTGATCCCACGCCTGGCCCTGAGCTTGGGGTCTCAAATTAAGACGTCACGGCACTTAACAGTGGTTTTAGCGCACTTGGCACCTGTCGTCTTTTCCGTGTTATGCTTTCGCCGACGCCTCCTTTTGACGGAATGGCTAAAAAATGCCGGCTGCTTCGGCACACCTATATTCAAGTGCCCTCCCTTTGACAGGCACTGCCAAAACTCTAGACTGGTTAGCTCGCTTTTCTTCGGGCCCGTTGCTAGCGGTCTCTGTTTGCAACAGAACGGGCTTCCCGATGCCTTTAAAGCCAATCAACTCACCTGAAGGTGTCTCTTTATTTTGTAAGGGTTCTCTCTCCTTTTCCAGGATAACCCGTGTTCCCAGGCCTTCGTAGTCGGCCTACAGCTCTATTTGACGCGATTCATCATGATCACGTGTGCTGTGAAGTGGCTCCGCTTCTAGCGCTTATGATGTACCTCGGCGTCCTTAGCTACGCGATCGGCCTCGGCCCCTAACTCCTCGCGATGTACCTCAGCATCTGGCTTAATCCGACGCACTTCGGCGTCTTGTAACTTGTGTCGGGCCTCCACGTCCGGCGCCTCGCGACTCTCTTCAGCGTCCCGCTCTCTCTGGCACACTTCAGCGGCTTGTGCTTCGTGGCGGGCCACAGCTTCCATAGCTTTTCGGCATGCGTTACTAATACGCGCTTCTCGACAAGCTTCTACTTCTGGCGCTCTTCAGCGAGTCTCATTTTCACACGCTTCCATTTCGATCACCTTACGCCGTGCCTCATCTCGCTCTCTCTGACGCACACCAGCGGCTGCGCTTTTCTAGCGCCCTGCTGCGCTAGAATTTCTAGCGCCCTGCTGCGCGCTTCTGTGCTGTACTTGTATGCTCAACTTTTGCAGTCAGCCGCACTTAAAGCAGCAAACTGGCAGAACAAAGCGTGTTTAACCCTATCAATGTCATGCGGTTCTTCGGCTGGTAAGCGGTCCAAAACGCTTGCGACTTTGCACGAAAGCAACGTGTCAAGCTTTCCCTACCGCAAGTCTCACCCAACACCAACATCGTCACAGACTTTTTAAAAACTAACGAGAAAAGACACGATGTTCTCGTCCAATCTGAATAGTTCGAGTCGGTATTGTGCTCGCTGCTATTTAATCGCTTCAATTTTATGACCAAGCTCTTTCATTCTGAGAGTTGCTTTCTCCTTTTTCTGCTCTCTTTAGCCTTCGATTGTTCGTGCCTTTGAGCTTGGTGCTCTTCGCGGCTTTTCTTGGCCTTCTGCTTTTGCTCACAAATGAGTCCCCAAAACTCGTCAGCTTCCACGGCCGTCACATTCTCTGCCCACATCGCCTCGAGAATGGCTTCCCTTGTTTTAGCAGACCCTGCGGAAATCCCAATGGCTCCACGAATTTCAAGGAGGTCCTGCGCAAGGTACTGCTCCATCACAATCTCGTCCATCGTGATGCTCTACTACTGATATTCACCGTACTCTAAAACTGATCTCGTGGTTTAAAGTAGGTGAATATTGAACTATAGCCAACAAAAAGCTCAATACACTCTCCTACCATCTGCCTGTGCTAGAGAGGTCTGGCGAAATGAACAGTAAGCGTTGCGCACTCACCCAACTAAAGTAGCCGAGGATGGTCTAACTCGTGGCTGCCGTCGAACAGTGTCGTGGGTGTGCTTGGGCCTGCAAAGATCCGCTTCAACTTTTCAGCCATTGAAGTTGTGGTAGCGGGTCCCAGGGCAGCAAAACAATATCACGGTGGTCGTCCTCGAGCTTCCAGAGATCCGATCCTACTTTTTAATCATTGAGATTGGATAGCGGGTCTCAGAGCAGCAAAATGTTGAGGACAGGGGTAGCATATCCAGCAGCTGCCAACCACTCTTACAAAGTTGAGTTCGATGGCATCCCACCACTGCCCCCACTGTTAGGAATTCGCTGTGTTGCGATGGTAGCGGTGGCGAAGATCGGCGAGTCACCGAACGGACTTCACTGAAGTCTTCGCCCGGAGGCGAAATAGAGAGGCAATCTGTTTTGAAAACAGCAACAAGAAGGAGCGTTTACTATAGCAGGTTGTCGTTTGTACAGAGCCGGCCAGCACGGCAACGTCGGCTTGGACCAAATTCTCTAAACATGGGACCGGCACGGCCTTAAATAACCTCTGTGGCCCCTTCTCTCAGACCAGTTGCCGGGGCTCGGCGGAGGAGACGCAGCCATACCCGGAACTGAGAGGTGGCTCGGCGGAGGAGGCGACGTTATCCCCGGAACTGCACGGTGCCGCCTTCTGCGTGGAAGGCGGTGCTGGGAGGGGGGAGACAGTTCGCCGGAAGAGCGCTCAATCTCGTGAGAAGAAGCGCTCCCGAACGAGGACCATGTCTGTAGCATAACAACATGTATTTCGGGAAATTGTATTTCTTTCCACGTGGTGAACTTCTACATTTACAACCGCTGTCTCAAAAACTGAGATAGCAATATTTGTAAATAAATAACATTAGGACAGGTTGCGATCACGTCAACTGTACCCTGACACTATCTTTAACTTGGATACGCAACTTCCTGTCTCTCCGTCAGCAATATACAGTAGTTAATAGTTTTCTTCTTTCCGTTGTCATGTATCTTCTGGTGTTCTTCTGGGTGGTGGTCTCGGACCCCTTTTATTCTTGATATATATTAATGACTTGCCACGTAATATATCATCCAGAATGCATTTATTTGCGGATGACTGTATTGTTCACCGCGCCATCACGAACGACGCTGACCACATAGCTCTTCAAAATGATCTTAACGCTATTTCGCATTCGTGTGAAATCTGGCATACGTCCCTTAACCGGTCCAAATGCAAATTCTTACCATTCAGTCGCAAGCCTAACACTTCCACCTTTAAATATAACCTAAACAACTTACCTGTCTCCCAAGCTTCATCATACAAGTATCTGGGCGTGCATCTAACTCACAATCTTTCCTGGTCCCTGCATTTAACTACTGTTTGTGCAAAAGCCTCCAGAACCTTTGGATACTTACGCCGTAATTTGAAACACTGCCCTACGAAAGTCCGTAAACTAGCCTATTTACCGTACGTCCATTCTCAACTTGAGTTCGCTTCATCTGTTTGGTCTCCTTATCAAAAATACTTAATTTATAAGGTCGAATCAATTCCAAACCATGCTGCACGATTCATCTCTCAGAAATATAGCCGTCATTTTAGTGCAACTCAAACAAATATTGATAACTCTCTCGAACCCTTGGAAACACGTCGCACTGTTGCAATCGTTTCCTTACTTCACAAATATGTGTACTGCCCTAGTCTATCCCCCTTCCCCTAGAAACTCCCGTGCGCATGTCAAATCGACTAAACAACCAGCGAAACTTCAAACGCATTTACGGCCGCACTCAAGCATTTAACCTATCAGCACTGCCCACAGCCGTAACACTATGAAATGATCTTCCTAACACAATAGTTTCAATCACTGACCATATACTATTCCGCAACCAAGTATACCGGCATTACTATTCATACAAATATAGCTCTGTATACCTGTATATATCTGCAAATGTGTTCTGACTTAGTTCCTCGTGCTCTTGTTTTGGCACCATTTATTTTGAGTACCTGCCATTCACTCAACTTTGTATTAGACACCACCATTGTAACTACATTGTTTTTGCATGCCCTTCCACTATAAATTATGCTATATTACCACATTGTAATGTTTTTGTACTCTGTTGCTTCTGTTATATTTTGTGTTTCCTTTTCTCGCCCCCCCCCCCCTTACTCTTGTCTCTACGGGAACCTGTAAGGCAACGTGAATAAATAAATAAATAAATAAATAAATAAATAAATAAATAAATAATTGCCCTTTCATGGAAATAGATTTTTTTAACTATGTGTGACGAGGCTTACTAGCCGTTAAAGACAGCGATGATACAGCGTGAAGAACCGTCCAGCGATCGGCACAGCAAGGAACCGAAGCACGATCCGAGAGAGCCAGGCGTTGGCGATGCTGCTTGCTGCAGACACATCTTCTTCTTCACAATCGCCCCCGCTGAAAAAGGAGCCATCCTGGCAACCTAAGAAGTTTCAAGGAGCGGCTTATGATACGGTTTTAGGCGGGAAACATGGACGATGTCACGTGCATGCCGGCGCATGTCATCCAATCGGGAAACTGGCTCAATTAGGTAATTAACCGGAGAGGTTTTCTCTAAAATGGTGTAAGGCCCCTTGTACCAGGAGAACAGCTTCATGAAAGTCCCGGAGTTTGGTATGGGATGGCAAGCCACACGAGAGACCCTGGGGCATAGCTGGGATCCGGAAGAGAGGTGCAACGATTTTCTTTCTGGCGTTGCTGCTCGTCCGAGGTGAACGCACGGGCGAGCTGGCGGCACTCTTCGGCTTGTCGAGCAGCATCAGAGATAGGTGGACATTCGGAAGGATAAGGACGGTAGGGAAGTAGAGCATCACTTGTATGGGAAGGGTCATTTCCATAAAGAAGAAAAAAGATGAAAATCCCGTGGTTGTTTGTATTGCAGTATTGCATGCGAATGTGACGTATGGGAGAACATGGTCCCAGTTGGTACGATTAGATGCCAGGTACATTGAGAGCATATCACCAAGCGTGCGATTAAACCGTTCCGTTAGCCCATTAGTCTGCGGGTGGTATGCTGTCGTTTTCCGATGAATGACGTGGCATTCCAAAAGCAGAGCTTCGACGACCTCAGAGAGAAAAGCGCGGCCTCTGTCACTAAGGAGCTCTCGAGGTGTGCCATGTCTAAGGATAAATTGACGTAAAACGAAAGAAGCGACATCCTGAGCGGTAGCGCTCGGCAAAGCGGCTGTTTCAGCGTAGCGTGTTAGATGGTCGACCGCCACTATAATCCACCAATTGCCATCTGGTGTCAATGAAAGAGGGCCGTAGAGGTCAACGCCAACGCGATCAAATGGCTTCGCAGGGCACGGAAGTGGCAGCAATTCACCAGTCGCACGTAGCGGTGTTGATTTGCGTCGCTGGCAGTCAGGACAGCACTACACAAATTTGCGTACCAAATTGTACATGCCGCGCCAGCAATAGCGATGGCGAAGGCGTTCTTATGTTTTGAACACCCCGGCGTGGCCACAATGTGGATCGTCGTGAAGAGAGGTGCATAAATGCGATCGTAAAGTGCGTGCAATGACAAGTAGCCCCCGGCGGCCACCAGGAGAGTAGTTGCGTCGATGGAGAAGTTGATCGCGGATGGCTAAATGGAAAGCTTGACGTCGGAGGGATCGAGATACCGGAAGGTTGGGCGTACCGGATAGATATTCGGGAAGAGTTAAGATCCACGGGTCACGACGTTGTTCGGTGGCAATTGAGTCAAGATTCAACGATGACAAGGTCTGGAGGGACGTGTTTCCGCACGTCGAATCTGGTGGCAAAGGTGAGCGGGACAGGGCGTCAGCGTCAGAGTGTTTGCGTCCGCAGCGGTATACGACGCGAATGTCGTACTCCTGGATGCGGAGTGCCCATCGCGCAAAGTGGCCAGAAGGGTCTTTCAGCGTGAAGAGCCAGCAAAGTGCGTGGTGATCAGTTACTAGATCGAACGGGTGGCCGTATAAGTACGGCTAGAACTTTCCAAGCGCCCACATTAGAGCCAAACACTCTTTTTCTGTCACGCTGTAATAAGTTTCGGCTTTCGTCAGAGTGCGGCTAGCGTAGGCTACAACGTATTCTGAATAGCCGGGCTTTTGTCGAGCGAAGACAGCGCCTAGCCCGACGCCGCTGGCGTCGGTGCGCACTTCGGTAGGAGCCGTCGGGTTGAAGTGGCGAAGAATAGGTGGGGAGGTGAGCAGACGGCACAGAGTAGTGGAGGCAACGTCACATGCAGGGGACCTGGAGGAGAGGTTCACGTCACCGCGAAGAAGCTGGGTTAATGGTGACATGATGGATGCAAAATTGCGAACAAAGCGCCTGAAATATGAGCATAGGCCTACAATACTGCGAAATTCCTTCATGGTCGTCGGCTTGGGAGATTCTGCGACTGCTCGAAGTTTTGCTGGGTCATGTAATACGCCGTGCTTCGACACGATGTGGCCTAGGATGACAAGCTTGCGTGCAGTTAAGCGGCATTTTTCCAGTTTAAGCTGCAGGCCAGCGTAGGTCAGACAAGTCAAAACGTGCCTGAGGCGAAGGAGGCGCGTAGGAAAGTCGTGCGAGAAAACCACGACATCGTCGAAGAAGCAGAGGCACATATTCCACTTAAGGCCACGTAGCGTATTATCCATAGGTAGTTCAAACGTGGTGGGCACGTTACAAAGCCCAAAGGACATGAAGTTAAACTCGCATAGTCCGTCAGGTGTATTAAATGCAGTTTTTTGGCGATCGGCTTCAGCCATTGGAACTTGCCAGTAGCCAGACCACAAATCTAGCGACGAGAAGAATTCCGCTCCGTGAAGGGTGTCAATGGCGTCATGAATGCGCGGCAAAGGATATACGTCCTTGTGGGTTATCTTATTCAAACGACAATAGTCTACGCAAAATCGGATAGATCCGTTTTTCTTACGCACCAGGACGACAAGAGACGCCCAGGGACTGGGAGATGGTCGAATGACGTCTCTACGAAGCATATCTCTGACTTGATCGTTGATGACGTGGCGCTCTTCAGTGGAGACACGGTATGATCTTTGACACAGTGGCTGGTGTAGGCCGGTGTCAACATGATGTTTGACTTGCGACGTGTGGCCTAGTTGAGGTTGCGACACATCGAAAGAATTCCGGAACTCATGCAGAAGATCAAGCAGGTCGGCATGTTCAGTGGGAGTGAGGGTGTCGGCGATGGCGCTGGAAAACGTATCCTTGGACGACTCCTTGAGGGCCGACAGTGATTTTGGGAGGTCGCAGTAGTCATCCGGGACATTAACCAAAGACGAAGGGTCGAGATCCTGCACGCGGCCGAGACAATTCCCCGCAAGCAAAGTGACAGGTGTGGAAAGTGGGTTGAGTATGAACATATTGCTTCCTCCGGCGGCAAGGTCAATCGTTGCGAAAGGCAGTGGCAGAGCTCGACGACTCGTGAAGATATTGGAAGGCATAAAAAAGACTGTAGCGTCAGGGTAGGCGTTGCATGAAACTGGAACAAGTGCAAAATTTTCATGTGGAATATCGGTATCTTCATGCACGAACAACTTCGGCGGCTGATGAAGAGCGTCAAGTAATGGGACATCACAAAAGGGTGAAATCTCAACTTCAGCGCGTGCGCAGTTAATGTCGGCATTATGGCGCGATAGGAAGTCCCATCCGAGGATGACATCATGCGAAAAGACAGCGAGGACAATAAACTCCACAATGTAAACAATGCCTTCGATGGACACTCCTGCAGTGCAGGCTGCGAGAGGCGTTACTTGCTGTGCACTTGCGGTGTGGAGTGACAGTCCCGAAAGCGGCGTCGTGACTTTACGTAATACACGGCAGACATTAGTGGCAATAACAGAAACAGCAGCGCCGGTGTATACAAGGGCGAAAGTACAATAACCTTCAACAGTTACTGCAACCACGTTAGCAGGAGAGGGGCGAGGGCTTAGACAGTTCGAAAATGGCGCAGTTCTTGCTTCTTGAACTGCGGTGCTTAGTTTTCCTGGTCAGATGGTCTGGGCCGGCGATGCATGTGCGAGGATGATCGCCGACAGAGGAGAGGGTGCGCGCGGCGTCACGAAGTCGGGGTCGTTGGGAGGGGCATAGCGAGGTGACGAGACCAGCCCGTATTGCGCGAAGGGTTGGCTGCCGGGTTGGGACGATCGGACATAGTCGCCGAACGTCTGAGGTCGACGGCGGCAGTAGCGGGCAACGTGTCCGGGAGTGAAGTAGGCGTAGCATATCAGTCAGTTATCGGGCATCCTCCAAGGATTAGTGACTGGTGGTGCCGCCCAAGGTGCAGTATAAGCAGCCGAGTGTGCGGGCTGTGAGCGCGACGTGTAGGGTTGTTGCGGAAGCGTACGCACAGCATCTGCATATGTGAACGGCGCTGCTACAGGCTGCATCACTTGCGAACAGGCGACAAAAGGAGCCACAGGCTGCGCTGCATACGGTAGGGGTGCGGCCACAGGCTGCACGGCTGGTGGATAGGAGACAGGAGGGCCTACTGGCAGTGCGACACGCTGGCAGTGAACACGGATAGATAGAGGCGGGTCGTAGTGTGCAAGGGGAACAGCTTGTGCAACCTCTTCCGATATAGCAGAGCGAAGCGGGGCAGGAAGACGGGTGGTGGTCTCGTGAGTGAAGGGCACTAGGGAAAGTTGGCGGGCGACTTCCTCACGGACGAAGGCTCGAACTTGCTGAAGCAACGGTGAATTGTTAGGCAGGGTGTCGAGACTGGACAGTGACTCACCACCATGTTGAGGCTGCCGAGTCAGAGTGCGTTGCTTCTTCAACTCGTCGTAGCTCTGACACAAGCTGACGACTTAGGAAATATTGCTCGGAGTTCTTGCCAAGAGCATTTGAAATGCGCCATCGTCGATGCCCTTCAGGATGTGTTTGACCTTGTCAGATTCGGGCATGGTGTCAGTCGCACGCCGACAAAGGTCGACGACGTCCTCAATATAGCTGGTAGAGGTCTCGCCAGTCTTCTGAGAGCGGACGTGCAAGCGCTGTTCTGCCCGTTGCTTGCGGACAGCCGGCCGATTGAACACTTCAGCACATGACATCTTGAAGACGCTCCTTTTGAGGATGCTGTGTTTGTGGTTGTTAAACCACAATTTGGCGACGCCAGTGAAATAAAATATGACGTGGCCCAGCTTGTCAGCTTCATCCCACCTATTGTTGGCGCTCACCAGTTCGTAGTGCTCGAGCCAGTCTTCGACGTCGGTCCCATCCGCACCGCTGAAAACCTTCGGGTCCCGTAGCCTAGGATCGCCAGGCAGTTGAACTGGAGTGAAGGCATCGATGTAGTGGCGTTGTCAGTCATGACAGGTGGTAGCGTGCGGCTTCGCAGCTCCAGAGTGTAGCGACGATGATTAACAGCACCTTCCACCAAACGTGAGGAGGTTTATTAGCCTGTAGAGACAGCGACGATACAGCGTGAAGAACCGTCCAGCGATCGGCACAGCAACGAACCGAAGCACGATCCGAGAGAGCCCAGGCGTTGGCGGTGCTGCTTGCTGCAGGCACATCTTCTTCTTCACATATGGAAGCAATTTTTTATCCCACCACTCTTGAGTCTATCCCACATCCGCTCCCATGCCGTGCCGACGCCAATCTGATGAACTCCGTACCCACGTGCCGACGCTGAAGAGTGAACCAGAAACGTGCCGACGACGACAATTTTCGTGCCGTTGTGAGATAGGAAGGATATGCAGTGCCCTGAAGCACTTTGTCCCAGAGTGTCACGTAAGTCATGAACCGATCATCACCCGTATGTTGTTCCCGGCACTTCCTCTTTCCCAGGGTCTGGGGAGAGGGAAGATTTGTTTTGAACAGACGGTCATAACCTGGTAAGGGGGCCATCCTCAGCGCCAAACAGACGCGGCCTGCTTTTGGTGTACAAGCCCGAGAGACATAAAAATGGGCTACCCTTCGACGTGGTAACTTCAGTCACAACGCCCTAAGTAGGCGCACCCTAGCAAAGTGGGCGATTGCAACGCGCCGGGTGCGTTGCGGTCATGGCTTGTCTTTTGGCCCCCAGGGGTCATAGGACTCGACAGAGGGGCTACCATTTGGCGCGGTAACTTGCGTCACCACACAATGAAGACGTCCCCTAACCCTCGCCTAAGGACCTTTTTACGCGCTACTTGCACAGCCGGAACACACGTGCCGGAATCCCGGCCGCACACCAGCAGATGCTGAAAGAGTATCGCAGTCACTGATTCGTCCCCTGCTTCGGTGCGGCAGGTGGGCCGCTACGGGCGGCTAGCGCCTGAAACGGTCCTAAGACACTACACCACGACGCAGTGACTGTCGTCGCTGCATATTAAGGGAACATAGCTTGTCACGTGACGGAGGGACGGCCCTTTGGCGCGGTAACTTGTGTCACGGCACACAAAGCAAACGTACCCTGACACTGTCGTACGGCTGGAAGCCACCGTCGTCCCCTAAAGATGGATGGGCTATCTGTTGGAGCAAGGCGCCTTGTGCTCATGGCCCATCTTCTGACGACTAGGCCCAGGAAGACTCAGTTCGTCCTTTGAGGGCTATGATATTACAGTTTGGTGCAGAAAACATGGCCGATGCACACGAACCACACGTACTATCGAGAATCAGCGCAGCTAAAAGTCAGCTCTACCATTACCGGAGAAGAAAGTCACCCTCCGGCTCGGCCAGTAGAGTTGCCGGGCAAGGAGAAGCAGCCAAAGAGGACCTTGCGGGGAAAGCCCAACAAGGCGGCAGAATTACCATTGCCCCCGATGCATGCAGTCACGAAGGCGCGATGCCAACGCGGTCCTGTAGGCGCCACTGTTCCGAACTCCACCAAAGTCACCAGCCGTTTGGTAGCGACTGCTTCTACGCAGGGCTGATAGACAAGCGGATGAGACGATGGTGAGTTAAGGCAATGTTTAGGTACAGCATAGAATTGGAGGCGTTAAAAATTCGGCGCTGGGGCCAGGGACTCGTAGAGCCGAGATGTCTTCTCTCGCACGCATCTGTCGGCTTATCTCTGCCGCATAGGTCAACTGCTGGCGACGCGCCACTTGGCTTTTTTACAGGCACGGGGTGGATCTTTGCGTCACCAACGGCAAACCAGAAGCACCGCTGGCCGTAATATCGGGATCCTTCAACGGGCACCCGCCGCTGCACGTTTTTGCACCCAAGGACGAGAGATGTTGCCACGCATTGCGTAAGACCTGCCAGACTGGAAAGCGCCGACGGCTTCATCGAGCTCGTGGGCTGAGGGAGCTCGCTGTGTGTTGCGTGACAGAGCGGTGCCATTGCTTGATGAAGCCATTGAGTTGATCGCATCAGGCGGGCTCGATCGCTGGCTTTGACACAGATCACCTTTGCAGAGGCATTGACGTTCGGTGCGAACTCCCAGGCGTATCAGCACTCCCGCCGCCAGACAATGCACTGGAAAGACGAGATGCTTCCACATGGCTCGCATGTCGGGCGCGCTCGTTCACCAGGTCCTCCCTTCCAGGTTTGCCTCCAGGGCCATGGGGACAATGTAGCTCCAGACTCAGGAACACATTTCCTTTTTGAGGATGGATGCTAGCTCCACTATCTTGTCGCCACAACTCGTCGGCCAGTTTCACTCGCCTTTTCTGACGATTTTTGGTCTTAGCCCATGTCGATGATTCTGCATGTTCTCAAGAACGATTCGACAACAGACTACACACGACACAAGTGCCCTCGGTTACTTGACAAAACACCAGACAAAGTATAGTACAACCGGTACGTGGCTATGAGTCTATAGGAATTTTGTTCTATCTACGTCAAGAGGCACATGCGGGACACAAGACTTTTGAAATGAGAACTCAAACTTTTACAGGCACAGTAAATTTTATACGTACTGTACACGTAAAGTAATGAAATAGAATGCAACATGAAGTTGGCCCCTTGAAATCGCCCTTGACTAGAGCGCTCGGCTAAGGCAGTAATAAGGACAAAATTTTGCCCCGAATCACTAGCGAGAGACCGAAAGATGGAGAAAGTACTAACTAAAACGCACGGCTCAATGCGTCTGGATCAGTGGTTAGCTTTCCTTTGTTGTAGCGAACGTCCAAGTTGTGCTCTTGGAGTATCATGCTCCACCTCAGTAACCGACCACTCTTAGGAGACATGTTACTTAACAAGGTCAGAGGACAGTGGTCGGTTTCGACCGCAAACCTCAAACCGGAGACATAACAGAAGACATAACAGCTAGACTGTGACTTTGTTTCTACCCTATCCTCTAGGTTTAGTATCAGGTAAGTTTAGTGTTGAGTTATAGCGTTAAGCCACTGATAATCGATGCATGGCTTGGGATCTTTTTCTGGCACTTGAACCAATATCAGAGGGGAAGTATACTCACTCTCGCCTGGTACTATGACTCCCAACTCCCGCATTTTATCGATCTCTTTTTTCATGACCAGCTTTTGCACAGGGGAACATCGATACGGCTTGCTACGAATAGGCTCCTCACAAGTTAGCTCAATATTGTGTTCAATCACCGTCGTGTTTCCGGGATGGTCCGAAAACGCGTCTTCAAACTCGGAAACAATCCTTCCTAGGTCCTTCTTCTGGACTTCACTTAACCTAAGCTCAAGGTTTAACTGCTCCATGATTACCTCCAATCCTCTTTCTATTACACCCCTAGAGATCAAAATTTCTGCTCTCTCTTCTTCGGAATCATTCAAAAGCAGATTTACGACTGCTTGGCGTTGAACGTATGGTTTCAATAGGTTACTATGGTATATTTTGTTCGGTCGCCTTCCTAATTCGACTTCTTAATTGTTATCAAAAAGCGTCGATATTACTTTGGCAGACCCATCCCAATGAACCTCAAGCTTGTTCTTTTTGGACGGCCACAGCAACATTACCAGACTACCTACTGTAAAGGTGCGCTTCTGCGCCGGTTTGTCGTAGTACTTCTGCGACAACACTCGTGCAGCCTTCATGTGGCTTTCCACAAGATCTTTCGTTTTTACAAGCCTCTGAAGGAGGTCTAGAACATACGCAACTAAATTAGGGTCCTCATCGAATCCCTCCCAGGACTCACGTAGCATTCGCATTGGTGTTCTCAAACTCCTGCTATACACAAGTGCTGCAGGGCGAAAACCAGTGCTCTCATGAGGAGCTGATGTCGAAGCGAACATAGCGGGAAGAATACACGCTTCCCAGTCGCATTTGTTCTCGTAGCAAAGAGATGTCATTATCCGTTTCAGAACGGAATGCATACGCTCCGCTGGATTAGATTGAGGGTGATGGATAGAGCTGTGCACTACTTTTATTCGACATTTATCTTTATTCAAAAGGTAGAGGTAAGGCAGCTAGTGAAGACACTACCATTGTCGCATTGGATTTTAGAAAGAAATCGGACCCGTGCAAACATAGATAGCAGTGCTTCCACGACATGAGGAGAATTGAGCTCCTTAAGTGACATCGCTTACGGAAATTTTGTGGCTACACTGAAGGCCATCAGGATGTACCGAAGACCTTGCCTTGGCTCTGGCAAAGGCCCGAGAATATCAATTACTAGACGCCGAAAAGGTTCTGTGATAATTGGCACAAGCTTCATGGCTGCCTTCTACTTGTCCGTGAATTGCCTTGCTTTCTGACAAGTGTCGCATGAGCGTACAAAGTTTCTGATATCCTTCCAGCATTTCGGCCAATCAAATTCAACGGAAACTCTAGCCTTGGTCTTTTTGATGCAGAGCTGCCCTGCCCACGCGTTTTTATGCGCCAGTTCGAATAGTTGGCGACGATACTTTTTATGGCACCAAGAGCTGCTCATAATTGCGACCTTGCGCATTTGTCTAGCTCCGATACAGGAGCCCTGGTTTCTCTCAAAAGAAAACATTTTTCTTTTTCCCCAAGTTTACGCTTTCTATTAGCGCTTCAGTCAAGAGGTCCTCACAATGCTCAGAAACGAACGCTTCTCGACCAACCCTTGACAGCTCACTCCAACTTTCCGCTCCAGGCGAGAGCGTTGCACCTGTCTCGCTCTGGCTCAATGACGCCATGTCGCCTCCTCCGCCTGGAGAGACCGCGCAGAGACCGCGCAGAGACCGCGCCAGTTGATGTGCCGCTCGAGTGACTGCTCGAATGACTCACACGGAGAATTCACTGTCGGAGGTTTTTGTTGACTCGACACGAAGGTCACACAGATCAGCAGTATTTGCAGGCCGTGTTTCGTCACATTTAAAAATCAAGTTCCTGCGAAAGCTTCCACACCAGCAATCGCGTGAGGGCCATGTACGCTAAGCTGGAGAAGAACGATTTACCCTGCTCTTTGAGAAACTGCTCTGAGTTATTAGAAAACAGATAAGGAAAATGATCGCGAAGCGCAGCAGACAGAGCCGCTTTGGTGCGAAGCTTACCGAACGGGCCTTCAATGACAACCATAGCGATTGGTAAGCAAGCACTCTGCCCCTCGGCGACTTGTCTGATCCACACGCATTCTCCTGTAAAGTCATCTGGAGACACAATGAAGGATGAACAACGTCCATGGTTTCCCCTGAGTCTCTGAGTGCTCGACTCGTTTACCCATTAACACTAGTTTTTTTGGAGATACTGCTCTAAAAACCGCACGTACTTTTCTGATTCTCGGATTGTTGCGAAAGCAAACTTTTGCTTACAGTTTATCGCGATCTGCCCTTCCTTTTTGCAGCTGTAGTGTATTGGCTGCTTCCGTGATTTAAGCGCCCGTCTGGTATCAGTGCGTTGTTTAGGAACCTCACTTGATTTCTCCGCTTTCGTTTGCTCTTTCCCGACAATGCCTTCGTAAGAGACGGGTCCTTCATGAAATTACGTTGCGGAGCAGGTTTTGGTTTCTGTTGATGAGGTTTCTTTGAAAAGCCCTCTTTCCTTTCATCCTTTCCAACGCGCACTGCCCTGCTATGAGACTTTCGGCGAGTATAATACTCCTTAGCTAACTCTGCTGCCTTGTTAAACTGTACTTCACCAAGTTTGTTCTGTAGCCAAAGCTTGACACTCTCCTCGTTGTAACAGTAGAATTGCTCCAATGCGACACATACTACAAGTTTATCGGATTGTCATGAACACCTTCGCCCTTGAGCTATTCAATTAAACCGGCTTTAAGATGAAACGCTTAGTAAACGTGTGACTCATTATCCTTCTTAGCATACCGGAACCTTTGCCTGAAAGCCTCGGGTGATAACTCATAACGTTTAGAGCACTTCGTTAACCTCATCATATCTCTCAAACGCTTCCCTCGACACGCACGTTATCACGTCGGACACTTCGCCGGGAAGAAGAGCTAACAAGTTCTGCGCCCAAAGAGACCTCTCCAAAGCATTTCGCTCACAGACGTGTTTCAAACTTGACGAAATACTTTGCCATGTCCTTGCGTACTGCGAACGGTGGCAGTTGGTCACCAATTTTATAATAGCTGGCATGAGCTGTCGCAGAAGCTATGCTAGGTGCCTGCGAACACTGGGGGATGGCGAACTCTGTTCGCTTCAACCTGAGGCGCTCCTGTTTCTCGGCCTCCTCACGCTCACGACGTTCGCGCCTTTCAGCTTTCTCGCGTTCGCGAACGTCTATTTCTCGCCTTTCAGCCCCCTCGCGGCGTGCTTTAATATCCGCCCAAGCCTCATCGACTTCCTCAGCCGACATTCCTTCATCCTTTATGATTTCAAGGATCGCTTGCTTTTGTTTCGCACAGCCCAAAGTAATGCCCAGTTCCTCACAAATTTCGATGAGCTCCTTCACTTTAAGGTTCTTCATCGTTCACACTAGCATCTTGCTGTTTGCTCCTGTTATGAATCTACATGCCATACTCACTATGAGTCTACTAGCAAGACGCGCAAGCATTTTTTCAACACTGCCTTGTTTACCCTCCGCATTTCCTTTGGTTTCAAAGCGCTCCCACGTGGCTTGAAAGGATCATAGCTCACTCACTAATGCTTCACACAGACCTTCTCTAAACTACTTTAACCTGTGCTAGAGTAGTCTGGTGAACTGAGGAGAAAACATCTGGCACTCACCGCCTCGATGTCGCTGATGCCAGCCGATCCCGCAGCTGCCAACCACTGTTACGAAGACACGACACCAACGTTGTCCCGAAGGCGCCACTGCTCCGAACTCCACCAAGGTCACCTGCTGTTTGGTAGCGTGTGTTACTCAGCTCGTGACTGCTTCTCCGCAGTGCTGATAGACAAGCGGACGAGGCAATGGTGAGTTATGGCAAGGTATATGTACAACATAGAAATAGAAGCGTTACAAAGTCGGCACTGGGTCCTACAGCATACGGGATTGAAGAGCCGAGATGTCTTCTCTCGTACGCATCCGTCGGCTTCTCTCTGCCGCATAGGTCAACTGCTGGCGACGCGCCGCTTGACTTTTTTATAGGCACCGGGTGGATCTTGGCGTCACCAACGTCGAACGAGAAGCGCCGCTGGCCGTGATGTCAGAATTCTCCAACGGGGAGCCACCGCTTCGCGTGGTTGCACTCAAGGACGAGAAATGTTGCCACGCAATGCGTAAGACCTGCCAGACTGGAAAGCGCCGACTGCTTCATCGGGTTCGTGGGCTGAGGGAGATCGCTGTGCGTTGCGTGACAGATCGGCGCTGCCGCTTGATGACGTCATTGAGTTGATCGCGTCAGGCGGGCACGATCACTGGCCTTGACACCAATAGCCTTTGCAGAAGCATTTACGTTCGGTGTGGACTGCCAGGCGTTACAGCACCCCCGTGTTTGAGCCGGTCTCTGTGCCACTTACATACGCTGCCATCGCCTCTAAGCCACCTCAGCAGATTTGCCCCTATGCCCGCCCTGCGATG
>WOVY01007626.1:0-16102 GCA_013436015.1 Rhipicephalus annulatus | reverse complement strand
TGTGCGGCAGCTTTTGTTTCGCCAAAGCCTCGCGGAGTTCAATGGCTGGCTCCGTCGAGTTGGCGCTCCGTCTTCTCCGCTTCGCGCCTCGCTGACTCACCTTCAAGCACCGAAAAGTATCGGAAGCGGGCTCTTAAACACATTGTAGTGCAACTTGGAGTGCCCATGTCGCTTGCCTCAGCAGTAGTAGGGTGGAATGTTCTGTATTAAAGGGCAGTATTATTACTTTTCTTTTTCGGTGTTCGCATGTTATGTCTGACAATACGTCTTCCCTTCTGCGAAAAGACAAAGCACACGTTTTGACCGTCGGGATGGGTTCGTCGAGTCCGCCAGGAGTCCCGCGGACACATGTCCTCTTCTTCTTCTTTATTCTTTTCATTATTTTCTTTGTTTTGGTAGAGCCACCACCATTTCCATTATTTATTATTTTACACACTTACTCCAGCACGCTTTAGCTACCATTGCCCTATCCTACCGCTTTCAGAAAAGCCACTTTCAGTTGTGTCACGACCAGATCACGACGCAGATGATGAGTGATTGATTGATTTGTGGGTTTAACGTCCCAAAACCACTATTTGATTGTGAGAGGACGCCAGTAGTGGAGGGCTCCGGAAATTTTGACCACCTGGGTTCTTTCACGTGCACCCAAATCTGAGCACACGGGCCTACAACGACGCAGATGAAAGAGTGTAACAAACTTACCTGATACAATATTCCTGAACACAACTTTTCACCGGAGAGTAAACATAACGGTTAGCGGACTCGTCTCTTTTAAGGCTGCAAAATGGCCACCATAGCGCGTGAAATGAATATTTTGTACCTTCTCCTCCCACTCTAGCAAAGGAGAGAGAAAGTCAAGCGCGAGGGCACCTATGATTAATAATTCAGGGCACTTAGAAGCATCAAATTATCTCTTTATTATAGCGATGCTGGATAAAGACTGTTGTCAGCTATCAAGCGTTTTCTCGCAAGCTCTTATAATGGCAGTAGATGGCGAAAACCTTAGATGCTTCATCAAACGTGAAGCTTGACTGTCGGCGTCTCACGTCGTCAGGGACGTGTGACAGAAAAACAACCATCATCACGAGATGACGTCGTATATGACGTCACAAATCTAATGACGTCGTGTTGCCGTGACGTCGATCTGCGTAATGTCACGTGATGACGTGCACCCATCGCATCACAGTCTGCTCAAAGCTGGTCCCATCACAGAAGCAATGCAAAACCAGGTGAGGTGCCTCCCATCTTGGAGGCAACGCAAAACCACCTTAGGTGCAAGAAAGCTTCCGAAGGGTGGAGGGGCGGCATCAATACATTGGCGGCTTAAAAAAATATGTTGGCTTTCCCCCTTCGAGTCGTTTTATAAGCGAATGCATACAGGTCCCTGTGGGTTTTCCTTAACACACTAAAAGACCCTCGGTGTTTCGACGAAGTACTATCAGCTGTCTTACAGACTTTCGTAAGCTCAGCACAGGAACGCTGTTCAATCAATAACTTTGCTGTTCTTGCCTCGCTTGTTAACAGTACGACGCCCTCCTTCTTGCGTTCAGGTACACTCCGAAAACTGTTCGTAATTCCTCGAACGTGGCTCGCATTTACAACAAAATTTGTTCTTTTGTGCGAGTGCCAGAAACAAACGTGAGAAACGTAAATTACTTTAATGACTCACTGTACAACATCACGGCGAAGCAGAGAAAAATATTGAAATCATATGTTAAACAAGTAAATGTATTATTACAGAAAAGGAACTGAAAATTATATTTCAAAAGGTGAATGAATAATTATAGAAAACGAAATGCAGCATTCTGTGGGTGTAATTCTTCACTCTAAACAGTCATGGGCTGTACTTCTGTGACGTGAACTTCAACCAAGTTCTAAAATTGATAGAATGGATGACAGCGCAAGAAATGTGCAAATCTGGCGTGGTGCTTTGTAATAAATACAGAGCAAAAGAGGGTTGTAGTCATCGAAATAATCAATAGGCGTTCACATGGACTAAAACCAACGTCCTTTTCCCTGATACACCTCCTAATTCAAATTGCAACAATTCTGTTTCAATTCACGTGTTACAGATGAGCCGTACAATGGTACTGTATTAGCGACATGTATATTTCGAGCACAATTAGGTACGGTAGAAATAGGGGCAAACATTTCTTGCATAACGCTTTCAAGAATCAGTGTATCCCAGAAAGAGAGAATAAACTAAGATGTTAAAGTAAGCGAAGTGGAAGCCATAGCGCAATAGCAAGAGATTCGAGACAAACTCTGAATACTTGTGTTTTTCTAACGCGCAGCTATATAAGAACAATGCGATTGTTGCATTTTGACTCAATTCAAATGTTATCATATCCGGAAATCCAGCCTGCATTCTCGGGCTAAGCAGCGTAACGCGACACGCGCTAAGTCAGTAAGGCGGATTTACGATTCTGTTCCAATTCTGTTCAATTCTTCTGGCGCATCGCCACCAATGGTCAGAGCGGAACTCCGTCTGAGTTCCGAATGCTACCGGTTATCCGCGAATCAAAGGCTGATAAGGAAGGAACACAGTACATAAACTATTCACGCTTTTTTTTTTTTGCGCTCACGGTTGCCATTACCGAAACGGCGGCTCGACACACTGTGGGCAAGGAAAGCGGAACCCCAGAATGCGCCACCACGCCCGGCACGCGCGCGCTTTCGACTTCAGTGACACGCATCGGAACCAGCCAAGCCAAGCCAGTCGAAAGCAAGACGAAGCACCGAGCGAAGCGGTGACAAAGGGATGCGGATTTCTTACACGCGAGAGGAAAAGGGCGAGGGGCAGAAGGACACAAAAGAAAGCGGTCAGGGGAGCCATTCTCTTCTTCTCATTTTATTCCTTTTTTTTTCCTTCTTTCTTTCTTTCTTTCTTTCTTCTTTCTTTCCTTCTTTCTTTCTTTCTTTCTTTCTTTCTTTCTTTCTTTGCTTCTCTCTTTATTTCTTTGGCTATTTTTCATTATATCAGCGTCAACTCACCATTTTCATTCTATCTCATTACTATGTTCTTCGTGCACTTGGTTCCCTAGAGAGAAACTTGAGCGAGCTCTACTTCTGCTGGTGCTTATCAGGTGTTTTACGTAACCTGGACGAACTTTCTGTAAACAGAATAACAAAAAAAGGTGAATGTCTGCCAACTGAGGCATAGAAGTGCCTGTTGTGTTGAGATCTCACGACAACTCCATGAGTTCTAAGCGCGATTCAAGTTGTAGATTCCTCGTAGCCGGCAATTCAATTCCAACCGTTTTCTTAATACGTCGGAATCCAGTCAAGTTCAAGATAACCTCAGAGGAACCGGACTAAAATATTTCTCATGGGTAGAATCAGTGAACGCTGATATGTGAGAGTATTAATTGTCTTCCCCCCTTTCTTTCATGCTTTCCGTATTATTTTCATCACCTTTACCACTCTCCCTTTTCCCCCTCTGCCATGCAGAATAGCAAACCAGGTACAGCCTAATTAACCTCCCTGCCATTGTCTCTCGCTCTCTCTCTCTCTCGCGTGCTTCGTCGCCATTAAAGAAGCACTGACATGAATTTGAAACAGCCCAAAGAGAACATCTTTCATTTCCATGATGTGCACTGTCAACGTTTTCTACGCACCGGAGCCAGACAACATGTAAAGAACATTTTACTTTGACTTTAAAGTTCGTCGCCCAGCATTGCCAAGCTAGCCGTTCCGCAATGGGCATTATCACGACAAGTCGACACAGTTCACTGGGTTTAGTAATTTTCGTTCTGCGTGCAGGGTAAATGGAAGAAATGGCTGTCAGAGTCTCTGGACTGTAATTCAATCATAGCTGTTTACGTGAACCACTCGCGACTGACAATAAACAGGTTGTTGTTGCAAGTATGCCGCAAATCACACTCTTCCCGTGACATCCCACCCATTTTGACACGTCTCTGCGAAGCCATCCTCATGATACCGAAACCTAAATTGTTGTTTTAAGGTAGTGGTATTAAATATATATTCAGAGACTTCCCAAGAACCACGCAACTTTTTTGAGCTTTCCGACACCGATGTTTTTATTTTGGGCAACAACCTGAAGATATTTAAAATTTGAGTCAGCACTCCTTAAACTACACTGATAACTGTATGAAGGCAATTAGTTGGTTAATTGTATGCGTTAAATAAGATACTGTTCGACCCACAGTAGTCACGGAATTTAATCTTATGCCAGTGTCACACGGGCACTTTTAATCATGATTAGGGTCATCCAGATCGGTTTTTATTGCGATGAACTTTATGGCCCCTGCTACACGGCTCAAGCTAATTCCGTTCGAGCTTGGCCAGATGAAATGCACCAGGTGGCGCTTACGTGCCGAAAAACATGACATTGACAAAACCCAGCGTACGATATTTCAAACGAGCCATTTATCGGCAATATGTTATTCGTACAAGAACCGCTCGAACGTCGAAATCATTGCTGCTACTCCAAAGTAAATTCCTAAATCGATCATTCGGTGGAGTTTTCTTTGCACTTACATGTATTGTTGTGCGATACACTTAACCATCTTTTTTATTTCTGATTACTACTGCTCATAGCCGTCCAGTCGCAGCGAAACGGCAATCTCGTTGTACACGCCAGAGTTTCACTTCTGGCGCCTGAAGTCTCCCAGTTGCTCCTACTGGCGGCCGAATACTGTAAAGGTATCTTCATTCGACCACGAAGTGCGCGTATGCTGCGACGTAGTCGAAAAGCTAGCGACACTCATCATCAATTTGCTTTGAGATGCTACAACTGTCCCGACGTTGCGAGAGTTGAACTTGTCGTCTCCTTATCGCCTGCTTCTCCTTTAACTACAGGTGGTTAATACGAATGTTAAAATATGCAATAATAAAGACTTTTTTTCAATTGAAACAGTTTAGTTTCTTCTAAATAAGTATCTAGCCTTTTAAATCTGTTTTTACAAAACTATGCTTGATTTTCTTGCTTCTTTTGCTTTCAAAAAACTCGGCCAAGGATGCAGACGCCACGAAATCTAATCTCTCAGCCAGATCGCGATGCGCGGATCGCGATGGTCTTCATGCGATCGGGCTTGACCGCGATTGAAAGCGACCGTGCAGCAGCACCTAGTCCAGATCGAGGTTAATGTGGATCGGCTCTGATCGCGATTAAAAATGCCCGTGTGACACCAGCATTTGTATTATGGCAGATTGGGCTAACGTGGTTTCGCAACTTGAGGAGATAGCACGAATTTAGATAAAATTATAGCTACTGTTTCTAGACTTGATCTTTCTTTGTTCCGTCCTTGGTATCGGCACGTCATTTTATGTCAACTGCGACTTCATGCAAGTAAACGTGGATGATAAATAGAAAAAGCCGATAATTAGAAGTCAGTCTGCAGTTCTTTCCTTGTGCTTTTGTCTACGGGTTCGCGTTGCTGTCACTTCGCTGCGGCGAAATCTGTTTCGTGCGGACTTCTTTTTGTCGAGTAAACACGGTGTTGAAAAAGGCGTCGCTAGTACATGAACAGGAGGACATTATGGACAAACAAGAAAACACGCAATGAAGGCGTCATCCCAAAAATGGTAGTAACACGAGAAAGCGTGGCATAAAATGAGTGCGAGCTAAAAAGACACAAGCGAAGGCACAGACAATCAGGCAATACAACGTGCACGTCGTCTTGTCGGCGCCTTCACTTTTGCCTCTTTTTCTAAGGGCGGGCAGGAGTATGATTATCTTTAAAGAGACGCATGAACTCCTTTAATATCACAATACTCTCTTTGGCGTGTCGTGGGATCCAAAAAGAAAGTTAACGTGCCTCTCTTAAGAGAGCCAGGGCACATCGAAACTAAAACACGTGATCTTTCTTGTTTTAAACCAAATTTTCTTAAGAGAAAGAGAGAAAGAAAGCCAAGTGAAAAGCAAGGAGGTTAACGAAAAGAAAATTTTCCGGTCTGCCATCCTGCATTAGGGAAGGTGTGAGGGGGGAACGAAAGGCAAGGAAAGAAAACAATAAGAGGAATGGATAAAAAATAAGAGACAAAAAAAGAGAGCGACAGGTTTATTTACGGAAAGGCAGAGAGGTCGGCCTGAGTGACAGCATGCTCTATCTAGCCTGCTACTTTACACCGGGGGAGGGGAAAGGGGAAGAAGAAGAGTAACGGATGACGCTGCATGGTGGCGGTGGTGAGGCTAAAGAAAATGCACGCCCTTTAGAGGTAACAGCACGGAGTTCTCCCCGCGCTCACAATTGCTGTTCAGCGCGAAAGCCTTATGTACCTCAACACTGCACAGGTCACTGCTGAAGCTTATTTAGTGCAGTTGAGCAGTTGACATTATTCCGTGCCGCGCTGTAGGCAGTCTACGTTTGCAGTAAAGAATACGGCTAAGAGGACAAGTTCGAGTAAAAGCAGCGGAACGCATGTGAAACCGCGAGGGAAACGTCTATGTGACGTAACGCAGCCTCGTATCGGCGAAGAATAACAGTAAATAGTGAAGGAACATTGATGCTATATATGTAGCACTGTGCTTACGCGAACACAAGAAAAGCACAACATCGAGAACATGACCGCGATTCCTGGAGGGCAGGCGAGACCATTGCTAAAAAAAATTCTGCTTCACTTAAGAATTTCATTTTGACAGCCCGCATATTACTTTAGCTTCGATGCTGTCTACGCGATGTCGTATATTTTAGCGGCTCCCAAAGGCTGAAGTCAGACTGTAATGTTGCCTCTGTTCTTGGTCTAGTTGGTCGTCCACGGCGGGCACTGGAACACTTTAATGGAACACAGCATGACTGAACACAGCGGGTGCTCAGTACTAGCTCAAGTTCGGCGCCGAACTGAGTACTAGATGTTAAACAAGTTAAATGCAAATGCTATTTGTGTGCCTTATTCCTACTGTACCCCTCTGTGGATCCGCACCAAAAATGTACCACTCTGCTCTACGGTGTATCCCTCCAATCCTCAACCCCACCCCTATACCATCTGGAAGTCCACACTGCTCCACTCATCCCGGCAGGAACAGCAGCAGCTGGTCAAGCGGGCTCGCAGGGCCGCGCAATGCAATGGAGCCTTGTAATGAGGGCCCTAACCAATGAACACTTGTACATTCACTAATAAAAGCTTATTATCTCTCTCTCCCTATCTCTCCTGTTAACTATAAGTCGTTCTTTTCGTTTTCTCTTCAATTGGTACTTGATGCACATTTCATTCTGCTGTATTCTATTTTAATCTGAGGATATTGTTGACGTTTTAATGGGCAGCATTGGCGTGAAGAGCTTACGTGGTGCTGGCTCTACGACTAGCACATTTTTTTCCAGGGCTCGCTCATTCAGTCTTTTACAAAGTAAACAGAGATCCTTGTTCTTGCATACAATGGCGAGGCTGCGCACTTTTCCGGTGTCTCCAACAAATCAAGATTCCTCGCGAATTCTCTCGAAACGTTGGTTCGCGCACGCACGCACGCACACGCACACACACACACACACACACACACACACACACACACACACACACACACACACACACACACACACACACACACACACACACAGAGGTTACATTATAATTGTTTACAAAGTTCACAACAACCTCGAAAGCACTATTGCTTTTCTTGTGGGCGCGAGCCTGCATGATGAGATATGACTGACTAAGTGAAGGTATGAGCCGCACTTGGCACCCCCATCAGATAATTAACAGTGTGAAGGGATGGGGCATTCAGCTTGAACCGTCTCGTAGCGCACGCCTATGGTAACACTACGTGACTTCAGACCAGCGACTCGACTCCGCAGTCCCAGCCCTCAAATGCGTTCCTTCGCACACAGCGGGGTTCGTCCTGAAGACAATGAGCGCGGGGCATCTTCTTCGTCCGACAAGAACCGACGAAGGACGGCCCGAGATGAGAAGGGATCCCCCGCTGGGTCGAGCACTCTGGGTGGCCGGACAGCGCGCATGCGGCATAGATATCCCCGCCGTGGCACTATACCGCACGTCGGTCTGCAACGACGTCACCCCTGCCAAAGAAGCCGCTCGCGTCCATCGCCCAACGCCACGCCCCTGCCACTCGTCTCCGAAGCTCCCCCCCCCCCCCCCCGCCTACCATCTCATCACGAGGTCCGGCCGCGTTGTTCTTTTCGCGCGTAATAGAACGACGAGGAGGCTTGCCTGTCACGCCAGACCATCCGCGGAAGAACGCTGCGGTTTCATCATCGGCGAAGCGCGTTGTTTCTCGCGCAGCGCCTGTCCCTCGTCTTCGCAGTGTCTACGCGGTGTCCAGCTGTTTTATTCACCTCATGCTCGCAAGCACGACGTTTAAAACAAAACAAGGAGGGCGGGGTGGGAGGGCGAAGAAAAAGAAACAAAGCGCGCGCTTGGACAGGCCTGCAGCGTGGAATGAAAGCGAATATTGCGCGCGCACCGGCCATGGTCTGTGACGTGATTCCCGCGAAGACGAGAAAGTTCGGGTCGACGAACCGAATCGCGGCAGGAAAGGGGCATCCCCTTGGCTGCCTCGCTCCAAAAATAATCACGAGAAACATTAAATAAGATTTCGTTGCTATGATGTAAACTAACAGACATCAGCACGTGCACACAGCCTTGATTGATATGTGGGGTTTAACGTCCCGAAACCACCATATGATTATGAGAGACGCCGTAGTGGAGGGCTCCGGAAATTTCGACCACCTGGGGTTCTTTAACGTGCACCCAAATCTGAGCACATGGGCCTACAACATTTCCGCCTCCATCGGAAATGCAGCCGCCGCAGTCGGGATTCGAACCCGCCACCTGCGGGTCAGCAGCCGAGTACCTTAGCCACTAGACCACCGCGGCGGGGCATTGTGCACACAGCCTCCGGGTACTTTAGTATTGCGTGATTGCCGCTTGCCTATACAGTGAACAACCTGCGACTACCTGCGATGTTCACAGCAGGTGAGTTATACAGTTGCGGTCAAAGTACACGGGAATGGGAGCAAGAACGTTCGCGCAACTCATGCCCGTTTGGAAATTCAATAATGAGTTCTTGAGTTTCACGCGCCAAAACAAGCCATGATTACGAGGTGCACCGATTTCGCGCACCATACGAGCCCCTAGCATTGCGCCTTGATCGAAATACGACCTGTGTGGCGGCTAGAATTGAAACCACGTCGTTCGGGCAGCCGAGCACAGTACTACTACGGTAGCTGCGCTCTTTTATATACTGGACGACAAATGTGAACCAACTGCTTAAATTTGTACTCTTGGTTCTGTAAGGGCGTTCCAAAGTAGGGGGTGCAGCATTTCTTCGTCCTCTACTAAGTGCAACGAAGTCGATGACATAAAGCCCTACAAACTATACCCCTTTTTATGCGCATAAAATCGCAGAAAATATTATACAAGTGAGCTAAAACATGGATATTACAACAGGTCCACCAAAGTAATCAAACCCACTTATTGTTTTCTTCAACGACGTTCGCTGCGCAGGAGATATTATAAAGTATTAAATAGTACCACGAGTGATGCATATTCTGGAAGATAGAGCAGATTATACGGAATTGGCGTCACATCGACTTGTTTCCCTACCTTGTGTGCCCGAAAAGTAATGAAAAAAAAAGCATTTGTACCGTCAACGGGCCGCCAAGCTCGGCTTGGCGGTCCCTACGTGGGACTAGCCGGGTCGCCCGGGTTCTCCCCTAAGAATTCTCTGGACCGAAATTAAGTTTTCATCATCATGATCAACATTTGGGGTAGACCTAAATTATGCGCTAAATTATGTGCTAACGTCTTGCGTGGTAGCTACACTTGAGTAGATAACGCGGCCGTACTGCCGCTTCTTACACATGTACTTCCGCATTCGATATCTTGAAATTATTGGCCTTTCTGCGGGACACGTAAAAAAAAAGAATAAGGAAAGATCAGCTAACGTCGTTCTTGCGTTGGTCTTGGTGCTGTTATAAATTCTGCTCCTAATGCAAGTCTATACTACAGTGAAAACTCAGCAGGTGCGTAACACCGGCAACCCACTAACTTTCTTGGCAATCGCGCACCTGCCGAGGTAATGGCGCCTCTCTAGCGCGGCGCAGGTATCAGCCGTTATGTATGCTTCAGAAGTGTTCTCGCAATTTTAGATATATTACTCAGAATAACGCTTGCTTATGAAGGCAGTCTATGCGATTTTATATTTTGGGTCTCGTCTATATATTCTGCAATGACTTTGAGAAATGTTACCCTTGTTTTAGGCTTGCATGGACTGTATCGACTACTGCATGACTATGCGTATTGAAACAGTGGACAAAGTCGGGTCCCAGAAGTACTCAGTATAAACGAAATACCATGCTGGTTAAATTTGTAGAGATTAAGCGCACAACTTTAAAAAGCAGGATTGACCAGAAACCAGCTTTAAGGATCAGCGTTCCACGTGAGTGGCAAATCGAGATACATGCAAATAAATAAATGAAAATCTTCACTTCGAGTGGAAACCTAACTAATGCCCTCAGGCATTGAACCAGAAGGTGTTCTATCGCCTAGTCATAACACTGCTCTAAACTGTTTCGAAAAAAAAGAAGACGATTGAACTTCGCCTTCAAGAGTAGACTTCGATAGCGTAATCGGGCCCTGCGCGAATCGGCTTCTGAACTGCTAACCTGCTTTAATTGGCTTTCGGTGCATGCCTCAACCGTGCCGAAAGGACACGAACAACTGTGCATGCGCGTACCATTGCCCGTTTCAAAGTATCATTGAACGCCTATAGCAAACACAGTTCTTAAAACTGCCCAATACGCCATAGTCATTTCTTGTGAGACCCAGTGGACGGCTCAGTACGCGTCCGTAGGGCAACATGTGAACCTACCCAGCTGGTTGCCTTGTAGATGGTTCTGCGACTGATGATGAATAAATATTTCGGAACTCTTTGTAACGCATGGGCTTTTAAAACACCAACCATTTGCTCAAACGATGTCTTTTGACGCCTGACACGATTTTACGCTTCTATTACGAAATGTATCTTATTTATATTACCATCAGGGCCGAATGGCATTATACAGGAGTTTTTATTTTGTATAATACCCTCGGGGCAAAAAGGCATTGAAGAGAGTTTTTTTATTTTATTTAAAATGCCCTCAGGGCCAAAACACACCAAAGAGGGTTTTTAATTGTATTTATGAAGCGTTAAGGAGACTCCATCTATGTGACATTCATATAATGTTTTTTTTACCGCAGTTTAACTAAATCTAATGCCTCTTCGATTGAACGCCTGCAGCTTGCCACACACACAGCCCTGGTTCATTCCTCACACGGACCAGGAAAGCTTTGTTACTTATTTCCGTCTTTCTGAATTTGTCGGTAACAAACAAGATGATTTTTCACTCACAACGAAGGAAACTGACGCTGGCGCCGACGCTGGAATTTCTCCGAAACGAGCTCTTTAATGCTAGCGCATTAACACGATGTGAACGCCATGTAGTGGGAGCAGTCCCCTTAATGAATGAAATATTTCGTGTCAGCAGCGTATAGTAAAGCGCTAGGCGTCAAAACGCGTGAATTGCGCAGAAAGTGGGATATTTAAACACTATACCCGTTGCAAAGTGCTAGGACATATTTAATCATCATCAGCAGCAAAAAGCATCGACAATTAGAGCACCAGCGTAGTATAGCATGTTGCCTAAGGGACGCGCAAAGGGCCCTTCACTGATGATTCTTCCATTAGCAAAAGGACGAAATATTGCCTATAGTGGACACTTAACTTCTGCACTTGCAGTAGAGAATCCAGGACTGCTCGAAACGGGCAATTTTACGCGCACAGACGCTCGTTTCCTAGCGACACGGTTGAGGTATCTACCGAGAACATAACCCAGGCTAGTAATTGACAATGTGCGGCGCGCGGGAACTGCGGTTTTTCGCTCTAAGACTCTTCTAGTGATGGTGAAACTCGAGCGTCTTCCAAGTTTTTATTCATATGAAAATCTCGCGTTGCAGAACTGCTGAGGCCTTCACTCAGCCCAGCAGAACATCAAAAGTCATCGTAATTGAAAAAAACAGAAAACAGCGACAATTATCGTCTTTCATAGCTTTTCCAGTTTCCAGCGTCATTGCTCGACAACGCGGGTCATTAGGCCACGCAATGTAACATTTCTAGGTCCATAAAAACAACAAAAAACGCGAGCCTCGATGAGAAATCCACGCCTCTCCAAAAAGTGAATTATGACGAGTGAGCGACGCTCTGAGCATCGTATCGGTGAGAAACCAAACGTTACCCGAAGGTCCCCATGTAATTTAAACTGTGTGACATTAAGTGTACATAAAAAACGATGCGTATTTGAAGAAAAAAAAAAGGAAGTAAAAATTGGCAGATCCCATCCACGTAGAGTGGGAATCGATGATATGCGAAGCACGAATGAGAAATGTTGATATGTCATTTTAAAATCAGCCCAACGTTACGAGGTGGAGGGGAATGATGCCGTACATGACTTCCGTGTCATGATTATCATGTCTGGATGTGTCATTTACCTTCGGCATCTATTTACGTCACGTGATACCAAACTTAGTATATGTTGAGCTAGCGAAATGACCACGAGCACGCTATGAGCGTGGTATCTTGTCATGTTCTAGCATGACACGCCTGTCGGCATTATATTTGCACCAGTCATATACTTTCGTCATCCATTGACGTCACTAACACCAAATTTGATATATGTGGAGCTAGCGAAACGGCCACAAGCACATCATGAAGGGCCCAATATACTCCAATGTAGTGTTGAAGCAGGCGCACGCTAGGCACAGCGGCGCTACGTTAGCAAAACGCGAGCACATTTTAGTCTGACGCTAGGCGCGACCGCGCGACCAGTGTCCGTCGCCGCGGCCCGACGGTAACTGGTCTGAAATGTGACAATGTTGTCTGGGTAACGCAACCGATGCATTACCCAGACAATACTGCGTCTCCCTGTGTTCGTGATGGAGGGACGCCGGACGCGCTAAAACGCGCATGCGTCAAAGCAACAGCGCGGCGCGCGCCTGCAAGTATAAATGGCAGGAACGGCGCCTGGCGTCGCAACGCCGGCTTGACGCGACGAAATGAACACCGACGAGCACGCCCACCGCGTCACGTTGAAATGTATTGCCGCCTTGACTGCGGCATGCGGTCATGTTCTCACATGAGACACATCTCATGATTATCATGTTTGCACCAATCACATACTTTCGTAATTCATTGACGTCAATTAATACTGCATTTGGAATGTGTGAAGCTAGCGAAATGGCCGTGAGCGCAAATTGAGGGTGGCATGTAGTCATGTAGTCATGTTGTTACATGACATGCATGTCGTGATTATCATGTTTGTATATGTCATTTACCTATGTCATCCGTTAGCGTCACGTAATACCGAGTTTGGTACATGTGAAGCTAGCGAAATGGCCGCGAGAGCATCATGAGCGCAGCATGTCATGTTGTTATATCACCTGCACCTCATGATTATCATGTTTATACCAGTCACATACCATCGTCATCCATTCACGTACCGCAATACCAGATTTGGTATATGTGACGCTAGTGAAACGGCCGCCAGCGCATCATGAGCGTGGCATGTAGTCATGTTGTCACATGACACGCATGTCATGATTTTCATGTTAGGGTCTGTCACTGTGTTCGCAATGCAATCATGTCATACCATACCAGTTTTTGAAACATGCCATCTGAACGAAACCACTTGCAAGAGTTGCGGGACCATGAATTGTAAATCATGACATTCATGACATACTTGTCCATGATTTTCATGTTCTGACTATGTAGTAAAATATGTTTTTCATACAGTCATGTTATGCCATACCAAGTTTGGTATCGATACCATTATCAAAATGGCCAGGAGAGCTAAAAGTCGTAGGCGGACAGACAGACAGACAGACAGACAGACAACAGACACAGACAGACACAGACAGACACAGACAGACACAGACAGACAGACAGACAGACAGACAGACAGACAGACAGACAGACAGACAGACAGACATAGATAGATAGATAGATAGATAGATAGATAGATAGATAGATAGAGCGATAGATAGGATAGATCCTAGATAGATAGATAGATAGATAGATAGATAGATAGATAGATAGATAGATAGATAGAGATAGATAGATAGATAGATAGATAGATAGATAGATAGATAGATACGCTCAACGTCGCTGAAGTTCGCTAAGAAATGCTTCGCATTTAAAAAGTGCCCCAAGGTGACGAGGCGCACGTGATAATTTTTGTTTGCCCTCCCCTCCTCTCACTGCTTAGCTTCCAGCTTTTAGAAGAGTGTGCTGGTTGGGCAAGTCGGTACATACTTAGTTAAACTACAAAAGCCACAAAAACGTTGTAGTTTGTGATTTGACGTTTTTGTGGCTTTTTTTAGTTCACTTAACTTCCAGTGCTTTCGCGAGGGACGATAGAAGAGAGGATGCTATTGCAGGCGTGTGACAAATCTTTCTAACTACGCTCGTACTGTACGGATCTGAAAGTTTTTGCGGTATTGGATTTTTGAGGCAAAACTCTTTTCCAGTAAATGAATTGCATGGTTACTCAATAAAGTGCTTCACGGCCCTTTTTAGAGCTTCGCCACAAAAAGACGCCAAGCCCCTGACCGGAACAGTAGAACCATGAGAGATACGAATAAATACCCATGCTTGACCTATACCCAAGTAATCTTTGCCCACATGTGGGGAAATAGCTTCATTAGAACATAATGCACTGCAGTGTACCAAATTCGCTCATTTTATCGAAACATCACCTCTGCCAGATGGGAGCGGCAATCCGCAGCTCGTCCTTGGCAGATCAGCTCTGAGCTGTCCACCAAGCGTGCGAGGCGCTGAGGAGCTCGGCATCTCTTCACACCACGTGGGAGCTGCCCGCAACACAGTGATCTGTGTTTTGGAGGACCAAATAAAAGTTTATTCAATCCAATGGCATGCCTGTACGTGGTTTTGATCAAAGTAAACAATCACGAGTACCATTTGTTTCCTAGTATGCGAGGGCACCATGCCCTCCCGGTAAGACGAAGAACACAATGTTTAAGAGAACTTTATTTCTGGAAAAATTATACATACACAGAAGACATTTATGTGTTACATTGTTCGTTCTCACGACATGGTAATATATCTTAATATACATTCAATTGCACAACAGGAATTGTTTGTACCTGTAAACAGAAATTCTAACGTGCATAAAAAAAACTATGCTCAGGAATCGCACAAGTCATGAAAAGAACGAAAAACAACATTTAAGAAATGCGTATAAGAATAAATAAATACTTATACATTACAAAATGCAGGTTAAGTGAATTCGCAAACACTAGCCACCTTCTCAGTAATGAAGGCAAGGCATGGACCTTTGTTGTTCTGAGAATAATCAATCGTGTTGACCACCGCAGGAGGAAGCTTCCTCCCCCAGAATGAATAACTGTTCGTTCAGATGTGTTAGCATTATGGTTCTAAGCGATGTAACAGAGGAAGCATGGTCCTCTCAGGGCGTTTCCGCATGCACGCCATCCCTCTACTTCCACAATACGAAAGCACCAATGCACATATAAACTCAACAAAAATGTCTCTGTGCCGCGACTGGCATTGCATGCTGACTTGAAACACCTGGTCACCAAACGCCAGAAAGTACGTGCCACAGGACATTCGTGAAGTACTTATTTTCCGTCCGGCCGGCCATAGGACATTCGTGAAGTACATTATTTTCCGTCCGGCCGCACTGCGGACATGAGGCGGGAGGGGCGCCCACACCCCACGCCGCAAGGCGGTCGATCGTTGGAACGCCTGCCATTCTCTCAACCAAGTGAATTCTCGGAGGGTGGTTTTCATCAACCAGTAGCGACTTTGCGGCATTCCTTGCGCTGATCATCATTAAAAACTTTATTCACGATGAAGAAGGAGAGTTCTAGCAGCGTCATGGAACCAATTCTAAAGGGAGAGAACTAGCTTAAGCCACTCAGAAAAGCCTCCGCTGAATCTGGGGACCAGAAAGAGTTCGGCTGCCTATTCTAAGTAACTTCATTTTTAGTGTACACAACAAAATAGTCCAAAAAAAACAAATTGGGCCTAATCTTATTCTTTAGGCAAGCGGTTACGAGAAGAACTCTTCTAACAAATCGGTCTCGAAGCAAGGTGCAGGACTTATACCAA
>WOVY01007625.1:0-45286 GCA_013436015.1 Rhipicephalus annulatus | reverse complement strand
TTCATCGTTCAGTTAGTCGAGTGAACGTAAAACGATACTAAAAGCAGATGGCTGAAAATAATGCTTCTTCGTTGTGATGATAGATACCACGTCCTAGTAATTGCTTTGGCCAGTTTGATTGCGATGTTCCGCCAAGGGCCTCATAGCTCTGTGGTTCTCGGTGGCAACGTTTTGATGATGTTTGAAACGCCTCCTGAAATAACCGACTCTACGATGCACGGCACGTCTCACTCTCCACCCGGTCGCTTGCAAATCACTCGCGAAAAATCCATGTGCTATTAACGGCCTTTTTCGTGAACTATCCGCTGAATTTGTTCTAAGTGGTTCTGAGAGAGAAAGGAAGAGAAAAGTGAGCCCCGTAACTGTCTGCTTCAGGGTGCAACAGCTCAACAGTAGCTCACAATGGATGGCGGTGAAAAGGGATAAAAGGATAGAAATAAAGGTGTAGAGAGAGAGAAACAGTATGTCAGAGAGCGAGCGCAACGATATATCGAGAGGATACGAGAGATATGAAAGATGGAAACACGGTCACAGGAGTCCGAGGACGGGGGCACCACTGCGAGAGCTCTTGTGGCGTCCGGGATGGCGTAAGGCAAGTCAGTAGGTCAGAGCTACGCTGTCGTCGGAGGTCGGCGTCAGTAGATGACGTAGGACCAGCCCAGTTGGCCAGAGCTACGCTGACGTCGGAGATCGTGAGGGCACAACCGTTCGGCACGAAATGAGAACATTGCATATATTGAGAACGTAGCATTCGAAGATTCTTGCGAGAGTATCGCTTGTTCCCGCAGTGTAAAGAATCGTTGCGCGCTGAGCTCTTTCTTTTCTTTCACCGTTTCATTGGCGGAGGTTACCTGCATTGTCACTTCTAAGCCCTCAGCATTTGGTAAGGGTAACGTTGTACATAAAGCAATCCTTCTCTGACAGTCTGCAGTTCTCGTCTACGTTAGGTTGGGCTGGTGCAGACATGGAATGTCCGGCATTAGGGGAGTGTGCTGCTACGCATCGTTTTTTTTCTCGATGGGGTGGGCATATTCAAAACTTTAGATAGTTTCCGGTGTGCTTAGTTGTCTATGTGCACTTTTTTTTTAATCCGCTAGAGGCTCTCTTCACAAGGATACCAAAAAAGAGAATTTGTCCATTGCTTTGCTCTTCAGGAATGAACTGCATGCTTGTCTTGAAAGAGTTCAGGTTCTCGAGAAATCGTGCTGCGTGTCGAGGACGAATGATGCCGAAGTAGTCATCCTTGTATCTCAAAAAAAAAAACTTTGGTCACGTTGTTAGTGAGGGCAGAGTGGCACATTTCAGGTGCCACAGTAAAACATTTGCGCAAACGATGGACACTGGTGCCTTCATTGCTGTGCCGAACATGCTTGCGAAGTACTGCTTGTTGAACATGGAGTTAAGTCTGTTCAAGATAAAGTTTTAGAAGGTGGCAGATGTTGGGGACTTCGGATTGTAGTCCGCTGAGTTGAAAATGAGGGAAGTTTGCAGTCAGTCACACAGAAAGTTTGGAACAAAAAAGCACGGGCCTGTATAAGCTCACTGAACAACCTATTATTTTATTCGCTTATTTTTCTCTACTGAACTGGACCGGCTTCTTGTTCCTCTTAAACTTTTCCATTCTTTCTACCTCTCAAGTTTCCTCTCTTCTCTCTGTTCTTTCATTTCTTGTCTGTTTGCTTTAATTACTTCTTTCTCGCTTTTGAACATTACCATCTCTCTTGTGTTTCCTATCTTTGACTCGATCACTCTTTCTATTCTCAGTTGCTTTCTTTCTCTCGCTCTCACTCTCTTTTTCTCTCTCTTTCTTTGTTTTCTGCCTTATTTTCTTTCTATTCCTCTTTCTCATTTTTTATACGCTACCTTTGCTCTCGTCCTTCTTACTTTCCCTCCTCTTCACCTTCCCCCCTTCCACGTTCTGCCCCCTTGCTATACGATAGTATAAAGGTTATGCCATGTACTGCCAGCGTGCCTGAATAGCCGATCGCCTAAGACGCTCTCCTTCGCATCGTGAGTACGCTGGTTTGAATCTCGTCACCTCGTGAAGAAAACTTTTTCTCCCGAAAAGTTCCGCGTACATCTTCCTTTCTCTCTGTTTTCTTTCTTTCTTCCTCGCTTCACCTGCTTCCTCGCCCTCACAATTACCTCACTTCACATTGCGCCCCCCCCCCCCTTGGTCGGACAAATCTGTGCACGGTGGGGGGGATATCTTTTATTTATCACAGAAAAAATTAACAAATAATAATTAAATTGAGTGCACCTTAAGTAACTCCTGCGGCAGCTACGATAAAGTCCATCATGATGTTCCTCTTCTGAGAGGACAAAGATAGCTTGTGCCGGTCCGTGGTTATGATAATTTTCGGTCCCGACATAATACGCAGAGCCGACACAGATTACATGTTAAAAAGTGTCAGCCCGGAGAAGTTTCTTGCAGCATTCGACGGAAATGGAATGATGTCAGCATTCGAAAGTCGTAGCTTGCATAAATACAAGTGTGTTTAGAAGCCAACGCACACGGAAAATCACCTGCCTTAATAGTACCACAATATTGGCTCTGTGAACGTCGCTGCTTTGAGTCCTTACCAACTAAACGAACCGCTCTGTTAAGTGGGAGCATCTATACACAAACGGTTGGTGGCGCAATCGACGTTTAAATGAGCTTGTTAGTTTTGTGTCGCGACACAAAAAATAATAAAACATTCTTCTAGCAGGCCAAAGAGACGAAGCTCATGCGTCGAATGAAAAAATCGTCTACAAAAGGAAACTTAAGCCACCTAAACTAAACCTCAAAAAAATTACGATTTCCTAAATTATTATATATTTGTTGTAGATATAAGGCTCTCATCTCTTGGCTATACCACATCCTGGGCTGAGTGAGCAAGCAGTTATGCCAGCGTGAAGGACTTCTGAAGTACATATACTCATAAAAGTTGTCCCTTGAAAAAATTATAGCATAACCTTAAATGACTGTACGAAAAAGAAAGGTTAGAGAGAGAACAACGTGTGTTTCTAGCGAGTACTTCAAGCAGGAGATATTTACATAATTGCCAGATGGATGGAGCCTCCATTTATGCAATACGCGTTTTAGTATACAGCACCTTTCGTTTTTAGGTTCCGCGATTCAAGCTTCATACTCAGTCTGCGCTTAGTCGCCCCAAACGCACATTCATCATTTCTTCAGCGTGGCTTGCAAGGCCGAAGGGTAAAAGAACGGCCGGTGCATTTGACGTTACCTAGATAGAGCATGGACGGTATTCCGCAGTTTGATGATGAATATGTGTAGAATATTTTCTTGTTTTCTTTTCTAATTTTTCTTGTTTTTACTAACTAATTACGAAACAACACGCTTTGGAACGAGCTTTGGAGCGAAACGCAAGCGTTATTATTATATGTTGCACAATCTCCTGTACTTATAGGAAAGCTCGCCTCGAAAGCTGAAGCTTGCCACGAAGTCACGTTGCATGGGGAGGATATGGGTGTTGCTTGCTTAATCTGCCGGAATTCGTCCGATGAAGTTAGGGCACATACGGTAGCTGCTTATTTCTTTTTTTTAAGAAAAAAGATGTCAACTGGCCGCTTGGACCGGCAGCCAAAGGAGTAATCATCCTCATTCGTTGCCATCATGAAATATTCATATCGAAAACAAGATGTTCGCTTTTACTATTGATGTTCACGCGCTGCCTTCTTGCTTTGTTGCCATCATGTCGTTTTACCTGCAAATTTTCTGAATTTGGGGATAGTGAATTTTTTTTTAGCTTGTGGGTATGACATGTCGTAAAAAGGTACGTACGCACAAGCGGCGCGGAGAGTTTCTTCTTTCTGTAGACGCTTTTCTTTTGACTATTTCTTTCGCACACCTCTATGGAAGATCCCAAGCTCATCACACCTGCCCGAACCACAAGGTGTTTTACGCCTCTGCGCGCAAGTGAGTGACTCATAGGTTAGTGCTGTGTTCGGAACATAAGCGTGGGCAGGGTTCCCACTTAGGGAGGGGGGCAAGGCTTTAATTCAGCCCCCCCCCCCCCTTTTCGTAGAGCCAGCCCGAGAGACAGTATGGCACAATGGACATAAACATTTAAATGAAGTGATGGCGTGCTTCTAGAAATGGCCTGGCTTCGGTCCGAGGCTTTCCGCGAGCAAAAATGAGAAGGGAACAGTTCTTGCAACACGACACCTGATAATTTCGGCTGCCGTTGTCAAAGGCCTGCATGGTCATAACAATAAAATATGGGACCGACTTTACGCCTCCCTTCTCCCTCATGGGCTCACCTGTGGTTCCGAATAAGTGCATAAAAGTGTGTACTAACATATCAACAACTCTGATTTTTCGGGTGCCTAAATCATCGCCGAGTATTGAGGCATGCTATACTTGGTGGCCCTGCAATGATTTTTGTACCATGCTTTCTTAACTTCATCTAAACCTAAGTTCTCATACGTTGTCGTATTTTCCCTTCACTTAAATTATGTCACAAGGCCATGGCCGAGCCGCAATTACTTCGAACTCGGAAGGCGTAGCGCCGTAAACCAATAAGCAATCGTGATAATTTTAATGTTGTGCGCCGTGGTAGTAAGCCGCAGATGAAGGGAGAGTGGTTGTAGGCCCTTCACGTTAAAGAACCCCAGGTGGTCAAAATTTCCGGAGCCCTCCACTACGCATTTCCGATGGAGGCGGAAATGTTGTAGGCCCGTGTGCTCAGATTTGAGCGCACGTTAAAGAACCCCAGGTGGTCAAAATTTCCGGAGCCCTCCACTACGGCGTCTCTCATAATCATATGGTGATTTTGGGACGTTAAACCCCACAAATCAATCAGCCCTCCACTACGGCGTCTCTCATAATCAAATAGTGGTTTTGGGAAGTTAAACCCCACAAATCAATCAATCAATGGTTGTAGGCCCTTCAGGTATGGTAATAACAATTAGCATACCTGAAGCTCGTACAACCACTGACACGCTTTTACCTGGCAGTTATATCTCTGCAATATATATACCTGTATCACACTTGGACACTTGGTATCAACCACTTACACTAAACGAGATAATTGAAGGATTTGCGATTAGGCCCTCGGCATCTCGAATGTTGAAAATAAAGTATCAAAGCTTGAAATTTTATGAGGATGATGATGATTTTAATGATGATGATGCTATGATAATTTACAATCAAAGTAGATGTAGATAAGGGCCCAGTTCATCTATTTGCTTTACCGAAGCGATACTCTTTTTATTACAGAGTTGAACTGAGGCTACATAGTTTCGGATGTGTTTCTTTCCTCAAGCTTTTGTTTTGTCATTGTACATATAGCAAGTCCAAAAAAATCCCATGAACAAAGTGTTTGAAGTAAACTCTAGGAACAAGACATCCCTATCACGTTCAACTTCTAAATTTAGGCTTTAGGATTCCCTAAATTTTATGTTTCTCAAATCGTTTTCCCGACATATTTAAATTTTTTCTCGTAATTTTCATTGTTATAACGCAAAAGGAACCTCGCTACTATAATAAAACATAAGTAGATTTCTCGTTACTTTATTCTCTGGTATGCTGCGATTATTTTACCTTTCTCCTCCATGTTGCCTTGATATAGCAGTGGAATGCAAATATTTTAGCGATTACGCAGACAGGTAAAAAATAAAAAATAGCAGAGAAGGAATTTAGGCGAAGGTTATTGTCAGGGATGACAAGTGAAGAAAGAAGAGCAAGACGAATGTTGCAAATAAAACACGAAAAAGGGGCAGTGGGCACGAGCTGCGGTGTGCTGGCTCGTTCAGTTGTTCCTTTGACCTTCGATGTAGCCATACGATCGGGTCCAGTTTTCCTTTCTTTGTTTCGCACACTTCTTTCTTGTGCCAAAACCCACCCGGTCGTCTGGCTCTCGACTTTTGACAATGGACCGACTCCAAGTACCGCGTGGCTTCTACCGGACAGCCATCACCAAGGCAATATTGACTCTTGACACCCTAACGGCAGACTCGCTGAGCCCTGCTCAAAGGCTCCAGGAGCTCATCGACATCATTGTGGCGAAATGCACCCACCTCATCACCTTCGACAAGGAGATTCAAGCTGCGCTACACGGTGAGGACCTCGAGCCAGACTTGACCACCGCCAGTGAATACGGAGATCGGGTCATCTGCGCTAGAGGAAGGCTTCGACGCGCAATCGAGCTGCAGTCTCCAACCTCACCCGCATACGTCGACGTCACAACCACTCAACTCAGTGACCCCCTCCCAGACACATCACAGCCGGCCGCGACTTTGCCTTCACCCAGCATTCCGACTCCAACGATGCCTTCTCGCATCGCTCTGCCCGAGTTGCACATCCCTAGTTTCTCCGGAGAACGATGCGGCTGACAAGGATTTTGGGACCAGTTATAAGCAAGCATCCACAAGAACGACTAGATCCCTATACTCGATAAGCTCCAATACTTATTAACATACCTCGGTGTGGCAGCGAAGCCAGCCATTCGAGGTATTTGCCTAACCGACGCGAACTATGAAGTCGCAATTCAAATCCTGTTGGACCACTTTGGCCGTTGCGTCATGCTGGTCTACAACCATCTAGACAGTTTGCTGTCAGTCACACCAGTTCGAAGTCCCGCCGACGTGACCAAACTATAAAATCGATATGATGAAGCGAGCTTCTACATCAACGCCCTAGAGGGTCTCGGAGTGTCTTCAGGAGAATATTGCACGGTGCTGCGGCGCGTCCTCTTGAAGGCGTTACCTGCGGATCTCAGCATCCTCTATTGTCAATGGCAGAAAGAAGCCACGCTAACTGAAAACGCCACAACATCCCAGGCAGCCCAGTCACAAAAGAAAGACCTGCTGAGCTTCATGAAAGCACAAGTAGAGATACGGGAGGAAAGTGGTCTCCAGGAACCGATATCATCTACAAGCTCCGCAGCGAGACTTGCCGACCCGTCAGCCACTCTTGCCCTCCGCTGCGGCTTTATCAGCGGAACTTTGATATCCGTACTCGCACCCCCTGCGTCATGTGCACCTCTGTCGAACACAGTGTCCAGGATTGCTCCGAACGTTTTTCTCAGAAAGAGATGCGGAAGAGACTTCACGCAGAGAAGCTATGTTATCGCTGCACCAAATGCAATCACTTCGCTACCGATTGCTGCGCCGCCAAAACCCTGCATTACAACCGAGGCTCGCGATGACTATCAACTTTGCTGTGCGACATTAGCAACCTAACGAACTGCTCTCAGCGTACCTAACGCCTTGGTACGACAATATCACGCACAAGAGTCTACCACCACTCCTTCTCGGCTCGTGATTTCCTCGACCACTATCACGACTCCTCTCGTACCGACGTCACACCAGGCTGGAACTTCGCTTTCCACCGGCTTCGCGACCCCTCTCGTAACGACATCGCAGCAGGCCTCAACTTCGCTTGCGACTGGCCTTACGACTCCTCTCGCCTCGACGTCGCCGCAGGCCGCGTCTTCGTTTTTGACCGGCCTCAGAACTCCTCCCACATCGATGTCGAAGCAAGCGACGACTTCACCTTCTAGTAGCTTCCCTACTTGAGCGCCAACCACAACTCGAACGAGTTTTGAGCACACGCCCAAAAACCCGTCGCTTTCCACGCGATCCATGGCGCTTCATTGGGTGGACTCGTCCGCAAGGTACGCCGTAGAAAGCTCGATGGGCGAGAGAAACCATGGGCGCACCAAGTGAATCGACTACAAGGACCCGGTTAATCACCGCCTGAACCACAGCTTGTGAAAGCAGCCCTACTTCCCAGACCCAAAGGACAAACGCATGTACTATCCGTCGTGTGGCGCCATGTACCCCCAGGACTTGCCTCGTGGAGAACAACACGCGGAGCCCTTCTCGTCTTAAATGCACCTCAAGCCCGATCCTGGTGGTAACGTCTCGAGCTTATCTTCCTTCAAGCTCAAGCAAGTCAACGAATGGTACGGTGAGCAGCAGCGCTACAACGAGTCACACTCAACCAGGTACCAGAATCTCATGACCGTTCACGACGCCACCGAACATCACAAACAGATGGCGCCTGACGCCAGAGACTTGCGCTGGTTATACGAGCGCCACACCACACAGCTCTAGCACTACGTCATGCGCATCATGCGTGGATCCGGCGTAAACGAGGACTCTCGTGAAGAGGGACTCACAGTATTCAAGAAGTCGTTGGTAGACTCCCACAGCGACGTCTCCAAAAACGTCGCCCTAAGTCCTAATCATACATTTGAAAATGCCAGGTTGATGTGCGCCATCGTTCGCGACGCTGGGATGGGCATCGGCATTCCGATACCAGCCACAGAGCAAGCGGACGAATTTCCGCTGCTGTCGAACACTGTCCGATGGAACCAGGATGCTTCGGCATCATTGTCATCCTCTCCGAACGAGGAAGCAAAATCACTGTCGATCCCGGAGCCTTCATCCAGCTCACGCTGAGAACCACGTGACACTCGAAGGTGTCGAGAAAAAGAAGTCCGCGCACCAGCTGGAGAAGGTTGACATGGAACGCCAACAACATGCTAGGGAGCAAACCAATTATCGGGAAACCTCGCGAATCTAGGACGCCAAGCCAAGATCGGACTCATCCTACTGCAAGTGACGCTAGAAAAGCAAAAGCCCCCAAGATCAACCAAAGATAGCAAACAACGTGACGTCGAAGTCATCTACACATTACAGTTTGAAGTAATGGCTTCCCCCGCAAGAGAAACCATCGTCTCGCTTAGCTTCATCTTCATGGACAAAGCCCTTCTTTATCGCCATGTCACAACTTCTGGTAGATTCAGTTAAAGCGCGACATCTACAAGCGCTGACGGGTCATCCCTGGAAACGCTGGTGAAAGGAGTGCTTGTTGCTTCTGCGTTCGGCCTACAAAGCAGCACTGAAGGCACCACTGCGACTTGAAGTCGGCGACGTTGTCCTGGAGCACGACGACTCCCCGCTGATAATGTGGAAGATGGCTGGCGTAACTGAACTGCTTTGTGGCCGCGACAATATCTCACGACTAGGACCCAAGCGAATACCTGCGCCTCCGTACTTCGCGATTCGCCACACTCGCGTCTCTCATAATCATATAGTTGTTTTGGGACGTCAAACGCCTCATATCAATGAATCAGCGATTTGCTGCACGAGGCTTTTCTCCCCTTTTACTGCATCTCGCTCGCCGCTGTGCACCCTAACATTGCCGCGAGTTTCTGCGGTCACGGGAGTGTTAAAAATAAAGGATAAAGAAGAGACGGCGGGCACGAGCACTAGCAGCAGCGCACTGGCTCTTTCAGTTGTTCCTTTGACCTTCGATGTAGCCAGACGATCGTGTCCGGGTCTCCTTTCTTTCTTTCGCACAACAAGAGCTAGACAAGAGAATGAATAGACGAGAGGCCAAAAGAGAAAATCTGGGAGAATGAAGAGAAGTAATTCTAGAAATTCACGGTGGGGACGCGCACGGGAGAGGATGATCGAGAGCCTGCCGAGTGTCCACCTCGGCGAGTGGATGATAGAGCCTCCCGAGTGTCCACCTCGGTGAGCTACCGTCTTTATGCTCCGGTCGTCTAGCTGGCGGATGGTGCAGTGAGTGGCCGGGACGGGTCAGCATCACGCCGCCAATCCTCAACGAGCCCGGACTCGCAGACATCTGTCTGCTACGACAACGGCACACAGGCTGTAAAGAGGCTGGGTGTGCCAGGAGTGCCTAGCGGCACGCGTCTACTCGCCAGCAACGGGCTCCGCCAGGAAGTTGCCTTCCAATATCGCTGCCGAGAAATGCACCAAGCGACGACCTTCTGACAGCGTCCGACTGTGCGTAAGCCACAACCAGTTCTCGACAGACGTTAGTTAGACGTGGTTTGAGGGACCGAATTGTTTTTAAAGATTGTTAGTCTTCTGTATGTGCTGTATGTGGTTGAGTGTGTAGTGAAGGGTGTTTTTGTGCCAAACTCCGTGTCCCCCTTTTTGCGTCCATTCCACTTGCTCAAACGAAATGAGCCGGGCAACATGATATCGTGACATGATGTCGCCCGGCTCATTTTGTTTCAGCTACGTTCAAGTGCTGTGATACCGACCTAAATAAAAAGAAAGAAAATATTGCGAAGACAAAACGTCAGCTGCGCTTTGACGTCTGTGCGCTTGTTTTTGTCAAAATGGCTCAAGAACCAACACGAAACTCTGCTCGGCCAATGAGAAACTGTAGACCTAATCAATGGTGCTCAGTGAGCGCTGTGGCAGCATAAAGAAAGAATGTCACATGTTGTTAGATTCATTTGGGGGCTTGAGCTGATTATGTCAAGAAGTGGAGGTCAGATAACGTCTACTCTTTCGTCTGGTGATGTTCCTATAGCAGTATCTTGTATCTTAAGACACACGATGCATTATTGTGTCGGAAATACAGATACAGGTACTCGTTTTGCGAGACATCTCGGGATACAGATACCAGTTATCCAAGGATTACTAAACGCGAAGCATTTCTTTGCGTACTGCTAACATTTTGGCGTCTATCTATCTATCTATCTATCTATCTATCTGTGTATCTATCAATCCGCCTACGTCTGGGTAATCTCGTGATCACCCATCAACCAAAACTAGTATGAGAGGGTAAGTTGTTTTGACGATTGTGGCGCACAGGTCAAGACATGAATAATGTCACAATGCTATCGCGCACGTCGTCAGACACTTCCCACCAGACAGTGGCACATGTCAGCGGGCGAGTATATGCCACTTGTATGCGGTGATGCGCCACAGTTGATTCACAGCAAACACATAATGAGAGCCAACTAACAATGTTTGCAGCTCGACACTTAACGCACTGTTCAAACAAAAGCAACGCACGAAACGTAATCAGAGGTACAGATATAAGTGCGAACAAGTGTCCCAGTTGTTACATCGCTGGGTTTGAAAAGCGTGCCCTTTTTGGCAAACGGGGCCTGTCCAGCAAGCGAAGTGATGTTTGTGCGTTCGGCAACTAAACAATCGTTCCGGTGAAATCCGAAGGCGCGCGATTTGCTCCCACCACATGATAAGTACGCGGACAAAGCCTCTTCCCTCCGTGGAGAAAAACACGCGTGGGAGATGAGAGTGCATCGGCGCATCGCGACGAGCTGGGCGCCGAGCTTTACACCGAGCGCGCTCATCACGCCATCTCGCTGGTAATGCTGAAAACACGCTTTTTCCGCCTAGACAGGCGCCGCCAGTGCTAAGTGGTACTTATAAATAGCTTGCCTTTTCAACTCAATTTTTCCCAGTCCAATACTCGGCAGTCCAGGAGGCCTGCGAACGGGCGGAGAGCCATGGTCGTCCGGTCCCGGCGTGGACGCGGCCAGCAACTGCGGCGGACACCTCTTAGGTGGGTGTCTGACCAGTTCTCCAGGACCGAATAAAGTTCATTTCACTTCACTTCCCGTGAAGAGGTTACGCGCTTCGACGAGTGCTTCACGCGCTCTCTTCAACGCGTCTATCCGGCCCGTTTGTCTTCCTTCTTGTGGCGACGATGCTTCTCTGGCCTTCTTGGGGACTCTCCTAGTCGGCTACGCGTGGCGCATGGGGTTTGAGTCTGTTGCGAGAAGCAGATCAAATGACTTTCACCTTTCTTTTCTCTCTTCTCCAATCATATCTTTTCTATATCTTTTGTTCTCCATACCCCAATCCTGTGCCGACCTGTTGAGGTGTCCTCGTGAGGAGAGAACGTTACAAGTCGGCATTTTTCTCATCTTTTCTTCTGATGTAACCACTTATAAATATTTCAACGTTAAGTGAGGTGCTCCTTCGTGGCTCATTGGCTCACGGCACGCGCTCACGGCGTTTGATTCTGCACTCCAGAGTCTTTTCTTGTTTTTGTTCTGGCATTTTCGTATATGTAAATACGTATACATATAGGGTAAATGGCGGCGGACGCCGACCTCTACGCCGACGCTGGCGTGAAAATCCAGCTGAGACTGTGCACATAATTGCTATCGCAATAATTAATTTCAGAGTGCCAGCAGGTATCAAACCCCCACATTCTGCATAGTGTTTAAGTATTCTACCACAGAGCCACGCCACGTCTCGGAGCTGCTAGTCAAATAGACCCAAATATTCGTGAAGCGTCAATTGTGCTTACAGTGCTATCTATCCAATTTTATAAACCTTACATATGTGCTGCTATGATACAGCCATCGCGTCAGATTAACGTCAATTGTAGTTGGGTGCCATGCGCTGAAGTTTATTTATGCAGCAGCGTCCAGGGCTACCATCCTCGCGAGCACCAGCGCTTCATATCAGCTTATGACTTCCGGTGTTGCTGGTACTCGTGTTCCTGTTGGCATCGTTGCGCAAGGGCAAAGTGGTTCGATTTACATCTCCAAGACTTCCACATATGTTTGTGCGTGCGACATATATGCATATATTTGGCGTCATTTTGTGACGTGCGCTCAATAGAAATAATTACAGTACAGTCACCTTTCCTGCACATACACCAGCGTCCTTGCGTTTCGCGTGTGATTCTGACCGAGGATGCTTAGCAAGGTACCTGGGACCTGGCGAACTTTTTTAATGAAGTATCTAAGGTACATGTATCTTTGACGATGTCCAGCAGTGGCGTACGGGGCCGAAACCTCACTGCTTTGTTCATTCTTCATTTTTACCTTGGCAAGTGTAGGTTTTTCACACCATTATTTTGTTAAAACACTTCATGGACAGCACCTTGCAGCATCTAGTCATCTTCAACATCGTAGTATTCGTCGGAATTTCATGGGCAAAGCTCCTTTGGGGTGGGGGTTTGTTTTTCCTCCGTTGTTGTCGTACGTACCCACCAGTGGCACGTGCCCGCTCTAGAGCGGGTATGTGCCACAGGGGATGCGAGATGGCTGTACTTGGAGTGTTCACTAGATGGACGCATGGACGGATGGACAGACAGACTAGGAGACAAACGAACAGATGGACGGACGCGCGGACGTGCGGACGGATGGACGCACAAACGGACAGACAGACGTATGGATGGACTCATGGACTGACGAGCGGACAGAAGGACGGTCGAATGGATGGACGCACGGATAGTCGCGTGGACGGACAGAAGCAAGAACGAACGGACAGATGGAAGCACGGACGGGCTGACGCACGCTTCGCCCCACTCATCATCGTTCACTCCGTGGATATGAGGTGATTTTTTACAAGTTTATTTCTGTATTATTGTGAATGAAAGCTGCTTTTAATGGTCTCTAATTTACCCTGTCCTGCGCGAGGTGATTCTGTTTTATCTCGGTGAACGTTCCAATTTCCCTGTTCTCTCTGATTCTTTGCTGTTCTCGGCAGTGTTTTTTCATTCATGGGTATCCATGGACTGCTGCACCTAACTACCAGTAATGGGTTCGACGCCTTATGTGATTCACCTCGGTCAGTTTGTTTCGCTGAACGCAAACAAAATGAACGTTTATATTAAAACATTGTTTACAAGGAACACTCCTGGTTCAGTTAATCATTCGTTTGTCTTACGACCTTTTAATGTACCCCGTAACATTTTTTTTTAGTTGTAACGTTTCATTTATTTAATTTTATCAGCAATACACGGATGGCGTGTGGAGTGCGACCAATTAGCCTGTGTGTGAATCCCCACCATCGTATCCCAGCTGCCAGCTACCGCTTGTAGTGACGAACCCATCACAAAGGCTGCAACGTCTCCCTTTCTGACACCCGCCTTTAAACACTGTGGGGTTAATAAAATGAATAAATGAAGCTTAATTGCGAGCTTGGCGATCAATTACACTCGGTAAGAAAATGTGTTACCTAATTAACCACCACTCTGCTAGCGCAGGCCAAATAACCGCTCCGAGAAAATGAAGAACCTCGGGTCACATCTTCGAGTAAATCGCGAATGCGGGTAGCGTATATTGCGTGCCGACTGTTCGTAGAATATCTTATTTCAAACAAGAAAAAAGACACCGAGGAATGCATAAAAGCATGTCACACAGCTATATCCAAGTTCTTTCCCGAAGAGCCGATTAGGCAGCACTTAGACGAGGAAGCCAGAGCCAAACAGGACCTATACCGGGCCTACGTTTCACGGACGCCCTGTTAGGCGATGCCCGGAACAATAAAGCACCGGAAGGAAATCGGCAAGTAGTGTACTTAGTGGAAGCACCGCATGCATAAAAAGGCACTTTCGGATAGCGATCTGTTTATTTATGTAAGGACAAACTCCCGGGCGCACCATAACGAGTAGGGAGGAGGGCCACGCGAGAAAGCCTCCGTGCGGTGGCCAATGTTTCGGTCGCTTCAGGCATAGTAAGGTATTCGCTTTACGAAGCACTGGCAGGCCTATATCGTGTTCGGCAGCTAGAAACGTCCTCCCGGGAAACTGGTAACTGCACTGTTAGGGGCGGACAGCTAAATTATTCCCCTCGGAAAGACGGGCCGTCAACGCTCGGTGTTCCTAAATGGACTATCAGCCCCAGGCGTGGATCAAACCTACACCGCTGGTTGCCGTCGATAGAGGTATACTTAACTGTGGATCCAGAATAACTTGATCGATGACCAGCGGTACTATATGGAATGTTATTAGTTAGGCTTTCTTCCGAATTTTCTTCCTCATTTGCGTTATTAAACAAAATACGTTTTCACAAAAATGTGGTTCGTCTATTCCTAAAGAAAACAGTGGAAATATTTCCTGCCGTAGAACAGACCAGATATTGACAACACAAAGAAGCCTTTATTTATAACTCGCATTTTTTTTAGATTGGTTCGTAAACTCTATTTGTGGTAAAGCCACCTTAATAAAATATGGCGAATATGCCCTAGAGCTGCAGCCAATTTATCAAAACTGGCTGACCTTTAAACAACAATTTTTATGACTAGCTATCAATTGTACATACTAGAAGACATTAGGTATTACGAATAAAATGCTAGCTGGAATTAACTAAAGCTAACAATTTGGCAGCGTTACCACGCAGGCAAACGGTATTAAAGGTGTACCTCTAATATACGCCCCGCATATGCATTGTATCACTGTTTTTCACGCACTCATTGTGAACACTCTACGGTCCTTTTTTTTTTGTGGCACCAACTACGTGACATTGTTACTTGTGGCAGTCACTGCACTATTCATAAGTGTGTTTATTTTTGCCTCCTTTGAAATCTCTTTAACAGTTCTGAGCATGCGAATGTATTTTGTTTCTGTTGCTGTTCATCACGGGTCATCAAATTCCCTGCTTTCAAACCCTCCTCTTTCTCTCTCTCTCTCTTAACTTACCATTTATTCCTCAATTACTCATCATAAGTTGTCAACCATACGTTACCGGAACTTCGTCACCGTGCTTATGGCAGTGTCACACTGCTTCCTACACGAAAAAAATTACAGTAATGCGCTCACATAGATGCAGCAATAAAACGTGGCAACGTGAAATGACAAGACCGCTCGACAAAAGATCAGATTGTCACATGAGCAGCGGCTATTCGCCGAGAAGCCCGATATCGACAGAGCGTCGGTTATCGGAAAACGTCGCATACAGGATCTCCTAGGTGGAATGCGTGATTATGACTGTCAAAGAAAGAGAGCCACATGCTCTCCTTGTCTGCCGTCGTCTTTGTGCATTTTACCTCGTATCATGAACAACCAACACACCCGGTAGTCTACCCTAAGGTCGCATACAAGAACGCATGTGACCTTGGAAGGCCCAAAACTTTTTATGACAGCACACCTATGGCTACGCAACGGAAATACGTACTATTTAGGAGTGAAGCTCCTCTTAATGTAATCTTGTCCCCCGTGAGGCGTAACCAGCACTGTCTTCCGAACAGTATATTTGATAAGGCTGTCCCATAGAACTACATAAAAGCTGCAGTTGAATGAGGATATTCTAAATAGTGCTGTAGCGCTACTCTCCGATTGGCTGCCCCAGCCGCGCAGCAGCCAGTCTCAGCATCTTGCATCGTCGTCGTACGTGTAAGATCGTTGTTGGGACATGGACGAAGCACAGCGGTGGGCGCGGAGGGCCGCGGTAGCTCGTGCTTGTCGCCGGACGGACAGGCGGATGGACGGACGGACGGACAGACGGACGGATAAACGGATGGACGGAAGCATGGATGAACGCCCGGAAGAACGCATGGATGAACGAACGGATGCACGGTTGGACGCATGGACAGACGGATGGACGGATGAACGCTTCGCTCTGCTCATCACCAAGTGAAGCGCATTTTTGGGGTTGAGCTTCTCGTGCATCTTTGGATTTCATGTGTTGTAATAAAGCTCACAGTAGCCCCGCCACGGTAGTTTGGGGGCTAAGATACTCGGCTAGTGACCCGCCGGTCGCGGAATCGAATCCCGGCTGCGGCGACTGCATTTTCGATGGAGGCAATAATGCTGTAGTCCAGTGCGCACAGATTTGGGTCACGTTAAAGAACCCCAGGTGGTCGAAATTTTCGGATCCCTACACTACGGCGTCTCTCATAATCACATGGTTATTTTGGGACCTTAAACCTCACATATCAATCGTCAATCAAGCTCTCAGTAAAGCCCTCAATGCGTGCCATAACAATGCTAGCAATGCTCAAAACCTTGTTAAAGTGAACGAAGAAGGTCTAAAATATACTACTTAACAGAAATAACCAAGAAGTAATTGCAATAGTATACTAAACATCACTAGAAACGTTTCAGAAACCTGCAGCTGACCCCGGCGCCACGCAAGAGAGGGCGCTGCCATCTCGCAGAGTGAGCCTATCGGATAAGAAGAAAGTGGAGGTAACGGTGACTGACATCTGGAGAATTGGCATGATTAAGAAGTCCGCACTAGAGATCTATCGAACTTTTAAGCAGGAGATTGCCAAGGAAAGGATCTATGATAATACTCGGGATAGTTCTCTACTGTTTGATGCCAGGACGGGAGTGTTGCGAATCAAGACATATCGGGCCAAATACGAAGGGGCAGACACGGTATGCAGTGCGTGTGGAGAGAAAGAACCTGCGGAACACTTGATAATGTTTTGTAAAGGGCTTCACCCTATAGTTCAGGATGATGGCGCAGAGTTTTTCAAAGCACTGGGGTTTAGGGACAGTGTGGGCAAAATAGACTTAAGCGGGTAGAATTAACTAGAAGGAGGTTATTTGATTTGTGGCCAAAGTCAAGGCACGAGTGAAAATTGAACCCTTCCCTGCAAAGTACGAGTTCTCAACCTCACTATCTAAGGGGGGGGGGGAATAAATCTACTTTTTGGTTCATTAAGTATTACGGCTTGGTGGCGCTAGCCCCCGCCCGATCTAAGAGGTACAGCCATATACATCCATCCATCCATCCGTGAGCGATTTGCCCTCTACCTATACTCTTCGCCGACGCTGCATTGTTTTGTTTGATGGAGGAACAACCTGACGTAACTCGCTACAGACGATACGTATCAAAACTGCGGTAAGAAATGGCAAGTCGATGAAGCCAAATCAAGAAGTTGCGTATGTGTCACGCATCAAATTTTCGAATCTGCCTTACAAGTTTCTACTCGTGGAAGATAAACCTTACATGCTTAAAATGACGTCATTGGTGGCTTGGTAAAAGAGGCAGCAGGAATCCTACGAATGGGAATCGCTGGATGCCCGTGCTACGCACTTCCAAGGGTTTCTTAGAGATTGATGTGCGTTGTTTTTTTTTTACTACGCTTCTACATGCATTCAGTCCGCGAGTGCTAACTTTTGCAGGCTATGTATCTTAAACAAACGTAAGGAACAAAACAAACAGACATTATGTTCAAGAATGTTTGAATTGTTACAAGACAGATTACCCCGTGAAATATATGCAATTTCTGTACTTTTCATTGTTTTCTGGTGCTTATTTTACGTTTTTCTGCCCCAGTAAATGATGGCGTCTCTCGGTTGCAACCAATGTGGTCACAACAGCTGCATATCGAAGCCTGTAAGCAAGAACAAACGCGTGTTCTTTAGGTGATCTGTATGCATTCACAAGGAACAAGGAACTTCCCTGCCGTGGTGGTCTAGTGGTTAAGGTACTCGGCTGCCGACTTGCAGATCGCGGGATCGAATCCCGGCTGCGGTGGCTGCATTTTAAATTCGAAGCATTTCTAAGCAAACTTCGGCGACTTTGAGCGTATCCATCTACATAGTCGCCTACGGCATTTAGCTCTCCTGGTCGTTTCGATAATGGTATCAATACCAAACTTGGTATGACATAACATGGCTGTATCAAAAACATGTTTGACTAGTTATAACATGAAAATCATGACATGGATGTCATGAATGTCATGATTTACTTTTCATGGTCCTGCAGCTCTTGCAGGTGGTATCATTCATATGGCATGTTGCAAAACTGGTATGGTATGACGTGATTGAACGACGAACACAAGCGACACATCCTAACATTAAAATATTGACATGCGTACATCTTAACAACATGACCACATGCCACGCTCATGATGCGCTCGCGGCCGTTTTAACATATACCAAATTTGGTATTACGGTAAGTGAATGAATGACGAAGGTATGTGACTGGTGCAAAAACGATAATCATGAGATGCGTGTCATGTAAGAACATGACTACATGCAACGCTCATGATAAAGTGGCGGCCGTTTCGCTAGCTTCACTTACACCAAATTCGTTATTACGGGACGTGAATGGTTGACGATGGTATGATACTGATGCAAACATAATGAACACGAGATGCGTGTCATGTAACATGACTACATGCTACGCTCATGAAACACTAGCGACTGCGACTATTTCGCTAGCTTCACATGTACCAAATTCGGTATTACGTGACGCGAATGGACGACATTGGTAATTGACACATGAAAACGTGATAATCACAACATGCGTGTCATGTAACAACATGACTACATGCCGAACTCGTGATGCTCTCTCGGCAGTTCCGCTAGCTTCACAAATGCCAAATTTGGTATTACGTGACGTCAATGCAAGACGAAGGTATGTGATTGGTGCAAATATGATAATCATGAAATGCATGTCATGTGAGAACATGACTACACGCCACAGTCAAGGGGCCAATACATTTCGACGTGACGCGGCGAGCGTGCTCGCCAGCGTTGCCACGCTAAGTGCCAGTCCTGCCATTTACTCGCAGGTGCGTGCAGCGCTGCGTTGCTTTGACGCATGCGCCATAGAGAAAGAAGAAGACAAGAGAGGACACTCCGCGAAACCTGGCCTCAGGAAGCGCGTCACGATTACGTGACCAACTAGTGCTCTCATCACACGTCAGAGCGCGCAAGCGCAAAAAAAACAGTTATAATCAATGCAACAGAATTGTTTTCACAAAATAATAATTACACGCCCAAATTAGGTATGTTCTTTATACATAAAAACAATTTATTCAACACACCTTACGCGATTATTTTTCTTCAGCCGTAGTGTCATAAACACCATCTACCCAGCGACAATCCAATTCATGACTGACAGCGAGAAGTTTTCGTCGCTTTCGTCAACGTCGGCTGCGTCGGCGTTTTCAAGCGTGAGATAACAGGTGAGACACGTTTTCAAGCGAAGCTTGCTGAATGAGATGTTGTTGGGCTTGTTGGGTCATTTTTTCAGAAAACGGTTACACCTGCGCGAATAAGACACCATGCAACAAACATAGAAAGATGCACACACACACGTTGCGCTTCGTGTGTGCGAGTTTGTTTCTTACGTGGCGCCTCATTCACGCAGTTGTAACCTTTTTCTGAAGCTTTTAAGGACTGGGAGGTTCGCTGAAAAGAAAGTTTGTGGCTCTATGCGGCGGCTAGACGGGAACATTGTGCAACGTATGCAGTATAGCAAAGGCGGCACGGCGTCAAGCCGAGGCGACGCATGCTGCGTCTGCCACGGACGCGAGCGTCTGTAGGCTGAGCATAGCTGGGCAGCTAGAACATAGGCTCGGTGGCTCGGTGCAAAATATTGAGAAGCGTTCGCTGGGCCTCGCATGCTTCACGACACGTTTCCCGAAGGCTCGCAACACGAATAATTCTTGGGGTGCCGGAGGCATATCCTGACTAGCCAAGTGGCCATCATCTTCGTTTCTTCGCTAGCCTTGTGCCACTAGTGCAAGCTGCCCACAAATTTTTTTGACGTTTCCAATAATATTTTACCGCACAAATTTCAACTACGATTTTTCTTCCCAATGTACTGTGCTGATACTGCGTACGCCCGAAGGTGTTCTAAAGTTCCCAGGCGGCGATACCATTGCATTACAAGGGATAGCGGCCTGGAAACTTCTGAAGATCTTTGTACGTGGTCTTGGCGTCTACCTTTGTAAGTCAGAGTTTTATTGGTCAGAGATGTATCACTGGTTTTGTATTGTGCATCGATTAGCTAATCATTCAAAGGGGTTTGTTGGTACACTTATGACGTGCATATATCTTTTTCGTAATTTGACAGCGAAGCATCCACTTACTAACATTTTCAGACCGCGCTGATGCCATGCCGTACGGCGGTCCAAGCTACGGCAGCTACTGCTGTGTATCGTGGTGCTTCAACAATGGCAGAACCTACAAGAAGCCTGGGACGAGTTTCTTCCGCATACCACAGGACGGCAGGTGTGTTAAAGCTTTTGTATGGTTTGCATGTCTTTAGGCTTACTGTTCGTACTTGCTCAGTGAGGGTAACAATAAAAAATCACTATTCAAGCACTTCCCCTTTCAGCTGGTAGTTCATTACCAATGCAGGATGAAAGCATGGATGCCGTATGCTGGACGCGATGATCTGCTTAGTAAGCCGGCCAGCCTATTGTACGCAACGTACAGGGTTTGTAGCGACCATTTTACTGCTCAAAGTTTCTTGGACCCTGGAACCTTCATGGAACCTTAACCAGTCGTTCAGCTGTCACAAAAGGAACTTGTGTGACCGGTAAGTTGTATGTTCACTTCAACACCAGAGTGGATTGATATTGAGACTTCCGCAGGCCGCTCGCAAGATTGTTGCGACAGCACTGTCCGAGGCACTGAACAAGCTTCACAAGACCCTCCAGAAGATGTCTCCGCCAACAGCTCCACGTCTGAGTGCCTTAGAGAAAATGGTGACTATGCTTTTATTGCAGTTGTTTTTAATGTGCTATTTTATGTTTAGGACATTTTGAGGAAACTATCCTCAAAAGGACACTACGTGTGCACTTACAAAATGTAAGGGTGGGCTCTCAGTGATTTTCATTTTTTTTGTGCATTGTCAACATTGTCAATGGTTTGTTTTTAGGTAGTGAAATCGAAGACTTTGCACCACAGAAAGTTGTGCACCTTGGGTCTGAAAGAGCGAGGAAAGTGCTCGTATGGGATTAGTTGTTCTTCGCTTTTACATCCATTTTTTTGTTTATTGCAGTGCGTTCCTGTGTACCAGCGACAATGTCTCCATCAATGAAGTACAAGCAAACCATTGAACATCTGCAAGCCAAAGTAGCAGCACAGCGGAAAACTATCAAAAGACTGCGAAGACAGCCTCACCAAACTAACCACTCATTCGTTGCATACATTGTTTTGGTTACCCGCTATGAGGAGTAGGGACACTGTGTATTCGCTCGAAGTGATTTGCATAACCTTAAAATGAAAGTTGGGTATCCTGTCTGTATTTTTGTAGCAAATGCGGGCGAAGTGTACACTTTACTGTGGGTCGCTGGGTCACTGTGTATGCTTTATCTCTCCAGCTAAAGTAATATATCGATAACAAAACCGCTTGTTGAAATGTCTTCGAGCGGGTAAGGAACACAGTATGAAGTGGGCACAGTTCACGTTATCACGCTTTTTGTATTTTAGCTTCTCATCAACCTCCTCATCTCGCCCATCAAAATTTTGAAAAGAATACCCAAACTTGTAGCGTTTGATGGGGCTGTGGACGCTGCCATTTAAATTTTATATAGCTTGTGAGTGATAACGTACGATGTAGAGCCTTTGTGAAAAATAATGAGCCAAAGTGGTTTCCTTCTGCTACTTATTAGCCCTGTAATACCGCTCTCGTAACACCAATTAAGGTCGACAATTCTGGATAAGTGATGACTACAATCTATTTTAGCTCGCAAGCGTCACAGCAACACCCAGACGCAAATCACTTGGGATTTTTAGTTTTTGATGATAAGAAGAGCCACAAGACCTGCCAGTGTTGTAGCATAAAGTTTGTCTTTCACGTAGTGAGCAAGCTGCAAAGCCCTACCTTTCTGACGACAAGCTGGCATCAAGTCTGCTTTTTTTTTCATTTTGGGCGAGCTGTTCTTAAGCACAGCCAGCACACTGCAGCTTAGCCTTTCTGCTGTATTGTGTCGTGTGGTTTCTGTGCACTCTTTTTTTCTATGCACTATTTTGGTTAACCCCAGGCGTGATTCGCGACTTCATTGCTGTGTATATGTCACTTCTTCCTTCTTCTTCAGCATTGTGCGCTGTGTTTTTGCCATAGATTCCTACTTACTCACGGGCCCGGTGTGTCATACTTCACCAGCTTCTCGGCTTCTTCCAACTCTCGCGTTGTGTGCGTTGTCTGTGTTCTCTCTGTATTTGTTACAATATTTGTTACAATTTATTTGTAAGGCGAGATGCATTTGTTGTCTACCTTTGTCATATTGTGCTTTTTATATTCTCAGACTGTACCTTGCCTTTGAATAAAACATTGCGGATACTCTGTTTCTTTGATATATACATTGATGACTTGTTCCAAAAGAACAAGTGATCAACAAGTGAACAAAAGAACAAGAACAAGCGCGATGAATAAAATCATAGAAAATTGTCACTACCTCCATCTCTCTTTACTATAACTTAATCAAAATAAAAATAAAAAAATAAATATAAAAATTCAAAATTTGCGCCAGTGAAACCGAAACAGGAAGCGCACGCCACTTGCTCTCACCAACCACCAGGTGTGCTAGGGTCGATTGGGCCGCTGGGGTCTACGGGAGTGTCCACTCTTCACCTTTTTTATTTCTCTATGCATGCGCGTTTCAGCGTGTCCGGCGTCCCTCTGTCACGAAAAGAGTGAGACGCAGTAGTGTCTGGGTAAAGCCTGTTTCACATGCGAGCGATTTTGGTCCAAGAGCGGAGCGACAGCCGCCGCGCAAGGCTAAAACAGGTTTTTACCGCGGCGACTAGAGCGGAGCGACAGCCGCCGCGCAAGGCTAAAACAGGTTTTTACCGCGGCGACTAGACGCCCTTGTGAAATTCACCCGAGTTGAAAAAATTCGCTAGCGGCACAAGCGGCAGAGCGACCAGTGACGTCGTTTGACACGTGATGACGGGGGTGGAGTCGAGAAGTTGACGCGCGCGCTGCGAGGAACTGGTTCCACAGAACAACTCGCTCCGACTGAGTAGCAGACGACATCCGTCCTCTCTCCAGCCCACAAATGTCTCGCGGTACTTTCAATGAGTTGTTGATTGCTGAAGTTGCTAAACGACCTATTCTTTGGGACGTAAAGAGTAAACATTTCCGGAATAAGCAGAAGAACATGATCCTCTGGGAAGAAGTTGCCGAGATTCTTAAAGAAGTCGAAGAATCTGGTAAGTAAACAATGTCTTTTTGCGTGTATACGACCATGTGTGCGTGTGTACATAACTGAAGAACCAAGCATGGAGCTATGGGGTGGCACTAAAGTCCATCAATTCATCATTTTGAATGCTCACACACGTTCCCATTTGCTTTTATAAAATTTAGGAACGAGATGCGTCACGTGTCACATGGGATTATTTCTCTACCGTTTGTGAACATTTTCTTTTCGTACACGTTGTTGATGTAAAGACTCATTTATTTTTTTAACTTATAGTTTCAAAATAGATGTGCCTTTGTCATATTGTTATTCAAAAAGATTTGCTAATGTGAAATATATTATTCAAAAAGATTTGCTCTAATGTGAAATTTTTCTTATTCAGTGACAGCAGACGAACTTCAAGCACGTTGGAAGAACCTCAAGGACACATTCAGGAAAAAAATAAAAGAAGAGAAAAAAATAAAAAAGAGCGGTGCTGCAGCTCCATCGAAGGCAGCATATTGGCCGCACACTGAACAGATGACTTTCCTCAGAGACGTATTGGAACCTAGGCGGTACGTGACGTAATTGTAAATATCAGGTGGCAATATTAAGCACGAGTTTCAAATAGCCAATGTAACATAGTACTCGTATGCTTGCTGTCGTCTTTGTAATGTATAGTCATTTATTTACTGAATTATACATTGCTTTCAGTAGCATCAGTAACATGGATGCCAGCGAGGAAACAGCGGTTCCAACATCCTTGCCTGTGGAGCCACTCGACCTCCCATCGCAAGCTTTCCGGAATGGTTCAGATGTTGATAACTGCCCCGCCACAAGAAATCCGTTTGAACTTATATTCCGAGAACCTAGCGTACCAGAACGGGTGACAACACCACCTAATCCGCCACCCCACCATCCGCCTCCCTGCAATCCACCGCCTTCCAATCCACCACTTTCCAATACATTACAGGCTGCCAGCTGCCTAAGAGAAAGTGAGGAAGTTTCATCGACGCCACAACAAAGGTCAAAGCGGCAGCGAAAAAGAAAATTAGAAACTGTCGACGACGAACTGAACGCAGTGCGCAACGTCATTGCGGCTCACAAGCCGATGGACGCTAACGGGTTATTTCTTTTGTCTTTGAAACCATACCTGCAAAGCACGCCACAAGAAATGCTCACAGATTTGAAGATGGATCTACTCCATATTTGCTCCACCTATAGCGAGGGGCGCCGTCCTCTTTCACTGCGTTCATACGATTGGTCAGTGCAGATTGAAAATAAAATAAAAATAGGCAGTGAACTTCATGCGTCAGGCCCCGCCGCGGTGGTCTAGTGGCTAAGGTACTCGGCTGCTGACCCGCAGGGCGCGGGTTCGAATCCCGGCTGCGGCGGCTGCATTTCCGATGGAGGCGGAATTGTTGTAGGCCCGTGTGCTCAGATTTGGGTTCACGTTAAAGAACCCCAGGTGGTCTAAATTTCCGGAGCCCTCCACTACGGCGTCTCTCATAATCATATAGTGGTTTTGGGGACGTTAAACCCCACATATCAATCAATCAACTTCATGCGTCAGTATCTGTATTTATTGAATGGCCAATTCAAGCACATTGGTGTTCAAACTCGTGTCCCCACGTCCCCTACTGCGCTGCACAGCGCTCAAGCTGGCAGGCTGTCGACAAGTCCTGCGGCACTGGCCAGTTTCTATTGCCGGAATGCGTGGCTGGCCAGCAAACATACGTTGGGTAGTGAGCACAATGTACAATGCACAGATTACGAAGAACAGCCGTTGATTTCAGGCACCAATACAGCAACACATGCCTAGGAGCATGCATTTAAGTTACACGGCCGAAGGCTACCAATTGAATGTTAAATCGCTGAAAGCAAAAGCAATGAATCGGAGAAACATGGGAAGTGCTGCACAAAACACGCTCGCAGTTCCTAAGCATTCACCTACCCGTAACAGCTGTATAATAAACCCATACAAGCAAACTCTTTCTTTTTTTTTTTGCTTCTCTATGGTCGGTTATATGAGCGCGCAACATGAATCATACCTGAAAAAGCCAGGACAAAACAAAAAGCAACTGCAAACGTTGCTTATTTGTTGTAAGATTAGTGTTACAAATAGTTCAATCAGTGTACAGACGCGTAAAAGTCGAGCGGCTATTGATGATGAACCTCGTAGCACGGGGCGCCAAAGGAAGGACACTTGGAGGAGAGCACGGCTTTTTTCAGATACCACTGAAAACAGCGGTTGACCGGCGCTTTCCGCGGACAACACTGCCCGCTAGAGCGGCGGGCGTCGCGGAAGAGCAGCGGTAGCAGCGGCGCATGTGAAACGAACGCGCGTCCGCGCATCCTCCCGCCGCTAATCGCTGCGACCGCCGCCGCTCGTTCGCTCGCACGTGAAACAGGCTTAACGCATTGGCGCGAAATGCAGAGTGTCGCACTTCGCGCCGGTTGCCGTCGGGCTGCGCCGACGGACGCTGGTCGTGCCGGGCGTCAGACTATAGAGTGCTCGCGTTTTCCTAACGTAGCGTCGTTGTGCCCAGCGTACGCGCGCGTCAACGCTACATTAGAGTATACAAGGCTCTTCATGTTGCGCTGGAGGCCATTTTGCTAGCTCCACATATACCAATTTTGTGTTACGTGACGTGAATGGATAACGAAAGTATATGACTGGTGCAAACATAATAATCCTGACAACCATGTCATCCAAGAACATCACAACACACCACGCTCATAGTGTGCTCGTGGCTGGTTCACTACCTCCACATATACCAAATTTTGTATAACGTGACGTGAATAGATGAAGAAGGTAAACGACCCATCCAAAGAAGATAAATCTTACACGGAAGTCATTTAGGGCTATATTTACTTCCACCTGGTAACGTTATGCTGGTTTTAATGTCAAATATCAACCTTTCTAATTAGTGCTTCGCATATCATCAATTCTCACTGTACGTAGGATCTGCCGATTTTTCGATGGAGGCGAAAATGCTGTAGGCCGGTGCGCTCAGATTTGGTTGCAAAGAACCCTAGGTGGCCATAATTCGCGGAGCCCTCCACGACGGCGTCTCTCATAATCATATGGGTGTTTTGGAACGGTAAACCACACATATCAATACATCAATCCAGAAACTGACATAGCAATCTGTTGTGAAGTATTTTGCTAATTTATTCTCATATAATGGCGGAGAAGGAACATGTGGGCAAGCGGGTACTGTAACGCTGGCGATCTGTCAGTCTTCGGCAAGAACAGCCGCTTAAAATTTAGCTAAACTGCAATTAGAAACAGAACCTAAAACGAGTGACCCATTTCATAAAGTGCATTGCACAGATGGTTGGTATTTCGGCTGCCTACTATTGGTGATAGAATAACGCTGAAGGTTGCATGCTGTAGCACCATACGTGTCGACGATTATGGCGGAATGTGTTCTTGTCGCTTTGCGATAAGAGCGCGTTACGGTGACAAATCACTTTGCAAAACTTGCATCGTGCAACAGACGTGTTCATGTCTATTGATCTGATGACAGCTTGATTTTCACTGTACAAAAGAGGATTTTTGGCCACGGGTATTAGGAGTTTTTTTTTTCGTGGAATTGCAAACGCGAGACATCCAAGATATCCGTTGCCTGTCGATGCATTCACAATCTCTGACAGAATACCCTAAGTGACAGCGTTTCGAAATGTAGGAAAAGGGTGATACTAAACCAGTATGCATTGAAATTTAGAAAAATGGCTCGTTGCCTTTGTGTAAGACATGTAACTGTGGCACAGCTAGTTATTGCGTGTTTGTGTCATGTTGTATTTGAAAAAAAATTACAAACGAACTGCTTCAATAAATCTGATTACTGCGTTCATTCGCCATAAAAATATTCTATCGCTTTCCAACAAAAATATAAACAAGACTACATGTTCCTCGGTTTTGATAAGGGCTTGAGCTGTTGGCAGACTAGCCTCGTCTAATTTCACATGCTGAGGAGCTCAGACTGATTCTATATTTTTGCTGCATTCATTAGTACATCAAATATTGAAGTAGTTTTCAAATAAAGCTAGATATAAACACCCTAATAGCATTACATTCCAAATAACATCCTCAGGTCATGAATATTCGTATGAATATACGCATATTCGACGCGCTTGCGAAACCAAAACCTAAATTGCTCGCATACTGACTTCTTGCGTCAGTAAGACATGGGCGAAAGCTCCATACACGCAGATTTGGCTGTGCTGCTACAGAAAGATGTCACCAGAGACACTGTAACTGTGTTCAGCAAAATGTTTCGATGATTTAGAGGGCTTTGCACTTTACCATGGGAGAGTGACACACTCTCCCTAGTAAGTCTATATACATGACAGTATCAAGTAAAGAAACTTGGCAATGTTAGAAATGAGCGCACCTAGCATCTATGCAAGCCAATCTCTTCTGAAGCCGCTGGTAGCGTTATAGTACTTGTGTCACAGTTAACGTGAGATGCCCTTGTTTCATTTCAATTCGTTTTCTTTTTTGCTTCTTTTTTTGTGTTGCCCAAGCACTCCGTACAAGTGCTTAACCAGCGAACGCTGAAACGTGTGACCCCGGTGTTTAGCAGAGGGTTCAACCCGACGCTGCACTGAAGCCTTTGGCAGTTATTGGTTACATGTTCGTGCTTCTTAATGAGGTTAGACACACGTTTGACTTGGGTTTGCCGCAGTGTTTATTTCCCATGCCGCACATTGTGCCTCGCACGGTCACGGTCACTGAGAAGTGTAATGAGTGGTTAAATGTGTTTCGTAATGTGGTAATCACAGTGGTTTGCACAAGCTTTTAGTGTTGTTACATGGTGACACTCCGGGCCACACGTTTCAGCCTAATTGGTCAACCATGTGTGCGGAGTGCTTGGGCAATGATATGATTTAATCAAAGACGCAGTGTTCATACGGGCAGGTGATGGGCAAGCACAGCGTTTTATTATCGTATGCAGTTACCGTGACTTGGTCAGTACCTCTATGGCATTGATCCGTTATTGATGAGACCGGATTCCATCGATCGTTGCTAGGTTGTTCTCAAACCACAGGTGGTCACAGACGTCGCAGTCGGTTTCAAAGTACCGCAGGATAAACTCCCGCCGAATGCGCTCCCGCAATGATCACGTTGATGCTGTTTATTTATTTATTTATTTGTAAAACCCTCGGGGTACATTTGTACATTATAGAGGGGAGGGGCGGAAATACAGATTAACAACAAAATAACTACAGGAATATGTAAACACATTCAACATAAAGATAGATATAATGATGAAGTTTTGTATGCAATGAGTACACTTTATTAAAAAAACAACTGAACTAGAACCACAAAGAATACACCAAACAGTCAATAACACTTACGCGATTAGTACAGTTCACGATTCGGAGTTTATTAGTGCATTCTTAAATCGAGTGGGGTGGCTGATGCTTACTAATGATGCAGGTAGGTTATTCCAATCAATTGACGGCTTAGGGAGGAATGATTGTGAACGCGCTAAGGTTTTGTGACGAGGTACGCTGACCTTGTACACGTGATCATGGCGAGCAGAATGGTACGATGCCGGGTGAATCCAAAGTGAGCGAAGGAAAGGATTGTGGTGATAGATTTTCTGAAATAAGGAGATTCGCGAGTTCTTTCTACGACTAGAGAGTGCCCGGAAAGCCGCTGTTGTGCCCGGAAAGCCGCTTGTTCGGTGCGCCATTGTTGCAAGCGTTTGATATCGCGAGTTAACTTGGCTGCGTGCTCTACAGGATCCGCCTGCCACGGCCCATCGGCGCTTGCATTCCCGTTCGCGATTTAGCGCGGCTTCGAAGGCTGCTGGATCATCGATATGCAGTTGCTACCGGCATTGGGCAACCTGGCCTTTTTTTTTACCCGGACTGCAGCATCGTTCTGGCGAATGTGAGCTATCTGAAGTTTCTACTTTCGGCGCTCTTCTGAAGCTGTCCGCTGTTCGGGAGTACTATCGGCGTCAAATGAAACCCGAACAGTGGAGCGCGTGTTTCAAGCATTAGAAGCAGTATAGTGTTGGCCGTCCAGTCATCACCATTGACAGGCGTGCACATCTGCTTTGCCAGCACTGCGCGATTCCTCTAGAGTGCGTTTTCTCCGTTTCTACCCTAGTTTTTGTGTGGTAATAATGATGGCCATCGTGGGCGTGCCAAGTGCTTCTGATCGTATCGCTCGCAATTCCTTGCTTTTACTTCAGCGTCCCAGTGCAATCAGTGTCTTGGCAAGATAAAAATACATATGTATAATCGGTTTGCGGTTGATTTTCAAACGATCGTCGTATCTCTTTATCCAGCGCTGCTTCACCCGCACCCTTTTTTCAGAGACCAATCGGAAAAGGCTTCACTTTAACTGGAAATGCCGAGCGTTTCTTCGGAAGAGAGAGCGCAAATGGTTTCACTTTAGTGGCACGAAGTAGAACAGCGTGAAATCGCCAGCATTGTGAACCAAGTTTTGTCTGCTATAAATATAATTTGCCAGGCATTCCGTGATTATGGACTCCGTTATGACAACGTGTGCTACAATACTTGCCTTCAGCTGCAGTAGTTTAAGCTCTGTATTTTTTTCATTTTCTTCCTTTCAAATACCATAACCATACCTGGAACACAAGCAGAAATATTGCACTATAGGGGGATCGCGCAGTGCTGCCACGCCGGATGTGCAGGCCTGTCTGTGTCAATGACTGGTAGACGGCGCGCACTATGCCATTGATAAGGCTTGTGCCACGTGCTCCGCTGTTCGCGTTTCATTTGATGCCGATAGTACATAAGATCTGTGCCCTAACAAAGTGGATGGTCTAGATATAAACTGATCCGCACGTTCTGACCACCATGGCAGCAACGAGATGGACGACGTCCCTCAAAGCGCAGCGAATGGCACTCGTGCTTGGGTACGACACAGCGCCAATAGACACCACTTGTGATACGGACGCCGAATCGTATTTGTTTCTCCTAGCCATGTACAGGTTTCACTGTTTAAAAAATGGCGTACACGCGCACACGATGTCTACAAGACAAAGACCTCGCATGCATCTGCCCCCTCGTTCGCAATTATCTGGTCACGATTCCCAGCGTGCCCTTCTTTCATTTTATTTTATTGCTGGGCTTCAAGTTCTCGTGATAACTTTCTACTAGTTAGTTTTTTTTTGTTTGGTATTGAAAAAATTTATTTTCACTATGTGCAGATTATAAATTATGCGTGACAAGTCAGTATTCAGGAATACATCCACATTGTCACCCTTATTGAGAAGAAATGGTTTATGATTAAGGGTACAATGTGCACCCTACTGTGGGAGAGTAGTCGGCTGTCCGCAACACAGTTTTCGCAGCACATCGGCTGCCCCAAGCGCGGGGACCTGTGTTTAGCAAAATTGTCTCACGATTTAGATCACTTCGTAATTAAGTACGGGAGATCATTAAGCCGCCCTACATAATCAGAAGCTCTGTGTGCTTAGAAAAAGTGGTTAACAATTTAGACACTTGGTACTCTATTATGGGAGAGCATAAAGCACACTTGATAGGGCCACTCTGACTAGAATTCTATGAACGCAACATGGAACAGCGCCAAAGTTTGTTTAGAAAAAATGGTTGATAATTTAGAGTGTTTAGAGAAATTTATTCTCACGAACACTGAACATCAATTACAATCCAACAGAACATCGCAATGGAACACAACATGCACGGACACACCAAAAATTGTGACAGAAAGATATGTTTACAAATGTACAAGGAACTGCTACTCACTGTTTAGAAAAAAATTGTTTAACGATTTCGAGTACTTTGTACTCAACTATGGGAGAGCACTGAGCCTTCCCGCTACAACTTGTTGTAACGCACCAGTGTAATGTGGACATTGTGACAGGAAAGTTTATTGCAAACTGGTAACAAAATCTCATGTGAGTACAACTGTCTGGTGTAACATAATCACTTCAGTGGCGTGTACAAACAAGAGAACATAGACAGGATGTAACACACAGCATTTCAGTATTCTCACAGATCACGAATCACTCCAGAAAACAAGGAGAAAAAGCACAAAGTTGGAACAGATTCACATATTACGTGCGACAAGAAGCATTTTTTTTTTCTTTCTCCAAATTACTCCTTCGGTACAGAGGCTGAGGTGTGTAGTCGCACCTCACATGGGCTCCTGCTCTTATTGCTATTTTCTGTGCAACCTTGCCTGGACACTGCTCGCGTTTAGTGACCTGGGATTCCTTACGTTGCAAGGCATCGTTTGACACCAGACTCATCGCAGTGGGTGTACTTTTTTACTAGATATTGAACTCTAAACATGTTGTGCCTGCTCGCTGGGACGCGCCAAGGAATTCAGAGGACGCGCCGCATGCGAACGCCGCTGTGGACGGGCCTGCGAAACGAGCTGGACACCAGCGTCTCGTAGGTGCACGAGCACGCTGCTCGCGCAACACAGAGACGCAGCGTCTGAGGTAAAGATCTAGCGCTCTCATGGAAACGCAGACGTCTAACCCACGTCAAGAAAACCCGAGTACGATGCAAGTGGACAACACGGAGGGTAACTCAAGAACGGCATCACAATGGACGTTTGATGAAAATAGTGGCAAAACGACAGGCAAAGCCCACATTGAGTGGCCTCAAGCTGACCGTAAAGGCAGGTCAGCCAAAGAAGAAAAGTCAGCCGAAGAATGAGCTACGCAACCTGTGAAGCCAGACGCCGAATCTCAACCGCAACGTCAACGCAGCCCTAGGATGCGGCCATTCCCTACTGATGACTTCAAAATTGTATTCCGCCCGCAACCAGGACTAGATCTTTCAAAACTAACACTCATCGAGGTTACACATGCCATCGGAAGACCCAGTGGCTTGGCCCAGCAGGACTTCTATGACCATGTGCGAGTGCAGGTGCAAAAAGTAGAGAATGTGATCATCGCAAGCACAGCAAGTACTGAATGAGCTTCCAAACTGCAAAGTATAAATGCTATACAGCTCGGTGGAGTAATATATCAAGTGAATCCGCACATTCGACACCCCGATGATGTGTGCCACGGAGTGATCTACGGCCTCGAACCAGGAACAAGCCCCACAGAGATTGTTGCAGGACTTCGCGTAGACCCAAGATACCACGTCCTTGGCGCGTGCATGCTGGGATCTTCCACAGCTGCAGTTATCACTTTCGACGGACAGCACGTTCCTTTTTACGTGACGTACCTCAGTGGAGACTACCGATGCAAGCCATACCGGAAGTCCATCCAATATTGCCGAACCTGTGGCGCCCTAAGCTCACTGACAAGACATCTGCCCTCAGCCGAAAGCGAACTTCTGCTACAAATGCGGCCACGACAAGGACACAGAACCACATGACTGCCAACCGATGTGCAAGATCTGCGGAGAAGACCATGAGACTGCTGGAAAGGAATGCAAGAAGAAACTCCGCAGCAACCCCCCTCCTTATCAAGTAAGACGCCACCAGCTCGATAACGCCCGCGCCCGTGAGAATCACTGGAGTGCTTGCACCAATGATTTACCCGGGTCAATTATCACACCAGAAATTTCACGGGCCCCCTCTTTTCCCCCAAAATTTGACCGAAGTCGATCTCGCTCTAAGAAAAAAGGTCGCTCTGGATCCCGCACGCTATCACGGTCTCGCTCCGTTAGGGGAATAAGTTACGCCGCCACGGTGACCGGTAGTGACGGGCCCAGTTCTCTAAATACTACAAGTGCCTCGACCATCTCGCCTGCTCAGACAGCGACCATCCGGGCTCTAGAAAATAAAGTCCAAGATCTACAACGGAGGGTACAACAACGCCCACCAGCCGAGTGTAGCACACTAGAACTTGACGACAGCACACTAAAACAGACGGAAGCCAGAATAATGAAGCGGGTAGAAGAAAGGCTGCAAGCACATGAAGCGAAGATGCTCGACCTCGTCGAACGATGCCTTGAAGCTTTCGAGAAAGCCCTCACTGCGATACTCCTCGCATCCATAGACACAACCATAGAGAAAGTGGTTACAAAAATTATGGAAAAGGTACACCCACTGACCCGTACTGTAAGCACGCTCGACGCCAGGCTTGATGGCTTCATGGCACAACAGCATAACTTCATAACATATGCATACAAAAATTTCGTTACGCATGAGCAGCTGGTGGAGCAATCAGGGACCAAGCGGAAAGAGCGAAAACTTTAGGGGATGAAACTGCAGCGGAAATTTAATCTACAGCACCAAACGACCGGCACCAGGCGGGAATCAACTGCCAGAATGGCAGCTCCCACACATAGACAGTCTGAGCTACGCCCCACTCTTCGAATTTGGCACTGGAATTGCAGATACTTCAGACCTCGTTGTGCAAACTTGCAAGAATATGTTAAAACAAATAATCCAGATATGATCGCGTTGCAGGAAACCCACACAGAAAAAAATCAAGCTCCCTGGCTACAGCACTCTCACATGCTGACCCCGCACCGCAATTCTAGTCAAGAAGACTCTAACCGCACAGGCTCATGAAATTGAAGACATTGGCATGGAACACACCATCGTGGAGATAATCCCCACTCGGAAAACTCAACAAAGCTTATACCTGGCCAACCTTTACAGCCCTCCGCGGGAGCTGTTACACCAATACGACCACTTCGTCCACGAGCTCTGTCAAATGGTTAACGGCAACCGACTCGTCATAGTTGGGGACTTCAATGCCCCACACGCGGCCTGGAGCTATCACAGCACCACCAAGAAGGGGGTGCGTGTTCACGACGCTGCGCAGCAACACGGTCTGACGCTGTGGAATGACTTGCTCCATCCAACCCGAGTTGGCAACAGCGTCTCGAGGGATACTAATCATGATCTCACGTTCACTAGAGACGTGCACAACGCAACGTGGACCAGGCTACCAGACACTCTAGGGAGTGACCATCACATAATTCTAATAGAGGTTGAACAGGCTCACCGCTTGCTCAAGACAGGAAAAGCTCGGCTCACGGACTGGACCGCCTACAGGAATGAGCTTGATGATGATTCGACTATCGAAGACATTGAAGCCTGGTTAAACAGTATTGTAAGTGTTGCTGACGGACATACCAAAACGATACTCTTGAACGAGGACAATCCGGCAGTCGATAATCATCTCCTTCACCTATGGGAAGCTCAAAGATCGCTTATTAAACGATGGCAACGGCAAAAGCTCAACGGCAAGCTGAAGCGCCGCATCGCCGTACTCACTAGACAGGCACAGGAGTACGCCGAAAACCTTGCGAGCCAGAACTGGCGGTCCTTCTGCGACAAACTTCAAGGGACAATGAGCACAAAGAAGACTTGGCGCATTCTTCTAGCCCTGATTGACGACACCCACACCAAAACTAATCAAAGAAATACAATTCAGCGGCCTATACACTACTATAAGGGCACAGAGCACCAGTTACTCCAAGAACTTCAAGCAAAACTTTGTGGCTCGGTTAACCAGCAAGCTACCTCCATCAACAATTCGACACCCAGGGAGTACCGAGGAGCACCGAACGAAGCACTAGACCAGCCTTTCACGCTGGCAGAGCTACACGCGGCCCTTGCTAAGCTTACGCGCAACACGAGCCCGGGAAAAGACGGAGTGACCAATAAGCACCTACGACAGCTACCGCCCCGGGCGTTGACAGCGCTCCTTCGGCACTATAACGACTGCTGGAGGAAGGGCGAGCTACCACAAGCCTGGAAGCACTCAGAGGTGACCATGGTACCCAAGCTAAACCAGCCAATCCCGATTGCGAATCTTCGTCCCATTTCCCTTACATCTTGCGCTGGGAAACTCTTTGAGCACATGGTAAACGAGCGGCTCACCACACATCTCGAAGACAATGGTCACTATCCGAACACCATGTTCGGCTTCCGCCAAATGCTCAGCACACAAGACGTCCTCTTGCAAATAAAGGAAGATATTCTTCTCCGCTTGAGCAAGCACAGTAAGTCATCTGTTCTAGCTTTGGACGTAAAGGGCGCATTTGACAATGTGAGCCACGAAGCCATTCTGCGTAGCCTGGAAGATGTCGGCTGCGGTGCCAAGACATACGCCTATATGCTGGCTTTCCTCACCAACCGCACTGCCACTGTAGGGATTGCCAATATTAGGAGCGAGCTTTTTCAACTCCCTAACAAAGGCACGCCGCAGGGCTCAGTGATATCACCAGTGCTTTTCAACTTGGCCCTCCTTAAGCTCCCACGTCTCTTGGACGCTGTCCCTGGGATACATCACGCGTTATACGCCGATGATATCACTATGTGGACAAGAGGTTCAAGCACGGGTGAACAGGAGGACCGACTTCAAGAGCAGGTTAACATCACTGAAGGATATCTCAAGACCTGCGGCCACCAATGTGCTCCGGAAAAGTCGGAACTGTTAGTACTTGCGGCACGCACCCGGGGTAGACCACCAAGCTACGACACTCCTGACCCACAAGTCTTTCTACAGGGAGTCCAAATACCACAAGTGGACGCGCTTCGAGTCCTTGGACTACACACACATAAAGATGGGTCTGGCTCCGCTGCCCTACCCCGGCTGCAGAACACTGTGACACAGCTCACCCACCTAATCCGAAGGGTGGCTAATCGCCGCAGTGGCTTCAAAGAGTACGACACCCTAAAATGGTACAAGCTCTCCTTTACAGCCGCATAACGTACGGAACTCCCTACCTCAACCTAAAGACAGCGGAGAAACAAAAACTTAATCTGCTGATACGAAAGGCTACAAAGCTTGCCCTAGGACTGCCGCCAGCCGCCTCCACTGACCGACTGCTTTGCATGGGAGTTCATAATACGTGGGAAGAACTCACCGAAGCACACCTCATCAACCAGGTCAAAGGACTCAAGCTGTCACTCAACAGGGCAAGCCGTCCTTCGACGCACAGGATACCAGACACTCAAGAACCCAACGAAGAACGCGAAGGCAAAATACCGTCACAGCTGCGAGAAAGCCTTGAAATTCAGCAGATCCCTCGGAACATGCATCCTCAAGATCACCGAGAAAGGCGGCTCGCCAGGGTTAACATGATCCGGAAAAAACATAGCAATGACCCACAGGCGCGATACGAGGACGCAGCCAAATATCCGAGACGTAATGCCTTCGCGATTACCGTCGCAGATTACAAGGGGGCGGGTACTGGCATCGGCGACTATCCTCGCCAAACGTGTGGAACAGCTGAAGAGGCTGCTATAGCACTCGCCACCCAGACGTGTGAGGATCCCATCGTGGTCTTTACCGACTCACAAACAGCGGCACGGAACTACCTGAAAGGCAGGGTCTCCACGGTGGCGATTAGGCTACTAAAGCGCATGGACAATCCTCCTCCCTACACATGCATCGTGTGGATTCCGGATCATGAAGGTCTCGAGGGAAATGAAGCGGCACACACCGCAGCCCGCGAATGCGTCAACCGGGCATTCCCATACAAGATCCGATGCACCTCCCACTCAACAACAGAATCAGAGACAAGAGAAGCCATAACGTACCATGCATTACTGCAACATTATCGGCTCGAACGCAGGTTATACCCCCGCCACATCCAAAACTCACAAGAGACGAAGGGACTGACTATAGGCGTCTTCAAAGCAACACGTTCACACACGGCGTACTATTGCACCATATGAGGCCAACGTTGCACAGCTACATCTGCCCTCACTGCAATGTGGCAGACACTCTGGCGCACCTCCTACTGCAGTGCAAAGTAAGCGTCCCAAGACCACGAGCTGCAGCATCAGATGCGGACCAAGGCCTCCTCAGTGAAGCGTGGGAGGCTGCGATCTCCCAGCCGGACCTGGTCGAGCAGCGTCAACTCGTCGCTCGAGCTCGGTGGGCTGTCCAAGCCAGAGGGTTCCTGGAATAAGGGACCCTCCCACCTTCACTCACAAGCTTCTTTCAATAAATGTTTTCTCTCTCTCTCTCTCTCCGAGTTAAAACGACAGTAAAGGAAATTCAATATTCCCATTCCGATCTCCGAAAACCGTGTATATAACATCGACATATACATACATATCGGACCAACTACGCAATGTAACCCACGTGTATCCTACTATGAGGAGTCCCAGCACTTGCTCAAGTTAGGCTTTCGCTTGCGCCTGTACACATAATAAGCGCTTCGAACAAACGCACCACGAAACTCGGAAATCGATACTTGTCATCACCTTTCTTATTCCTTTAGCTATGTCATCGAACCCAGTCAAATACATGATATGTACGACCAAAAGTTAGTTGTGTTTGATTACATCACATGAACAGAGGAAAGAGACGCCTGAAGGACAATTGACGCCAGCAGAGAACGCGAGCCACCTGGTTTTTATCCTGGGCCCGTGGCCTTAGGAAGCCTTCATGTGCACGCGACCGAGACGCGCGCACATGAAGGCTCCCTACGTGGCCTTGGCTTCACGTACCACAGTGCGCCAAGCGCCTTTCTTCTTTTTTGCGGTCAAGCGTCCTTCGTTTTGCGCGCCATCTAACGAGAGCACTACAGTAGTAGAAAAGCTCCTGCTATTACGGTTGAATCCACTTCAGTGGCAATGACTGTGTGATATTAGTAGCGGTAGTGGTGGTTATGACATTCATTAAAAACAAAAAAGTGTGCAGAAAGGAACCGACCGTTTCATAAGAAGACGGCACCTGCGTTAAACAATGGCCGAGTGTCGAAATAGCAGGAGCCCTCAATTACGGTGTGCTTCGGCTAAACACCGTGGTTTTGAGTGCATAGTACTTCAGTGGCCCGGGCTACGGTGTGTTGTAGTGACATGTCGCTTGGCGTCACGCTGGCGACACCTTGTATGGCCGTAGCCATGTTAGGTGTAGCCGTGTATAGTTTAGTATGTAAGCACTGTGGTGAGGAAAGGATGTGAGGTAAGCGGGGATGCTGTGAGGCGGAGGAAGAGTAAAACAAGTAAGGGAGAGGCTATACCACACCATATTCATGCACGACGCCACACATACAACAATATGTATGGCATAGCAATATATTTATGGTATGGAAATGGTGTGGGAAAGGAAAATACCGGTAAATGTAGGACAGGCGAAGGTTAGTACAAGAGACGTAAGGCCGAGGAGGAAGGACATGATGAGATCATTAAGGGTAATTATGCAATAGCCGTGTGCAGTACAATATAGCATGGGGTAAGAATTTGAAGTTAGGGTGAAGAGAGGGGATATCGGGGTGAATAGAGGATGTGGAAATTGAGGCTAGCTCACCACCTGTGAGCGGGCTTTGCTGCCCCTTTTTGCCATTCTCATGTCCTGACATGACTCCCCTCCTCCCTGGTCTGCCGCGCTGGGAGAGCGGGGAGTGACGTTCAACCCCTCTCACCCGATAGCGGATGTCGACTGTGGTACCGTGCGTGCAGTCTCTCTAAGCCCCGGGAACTCTCAAGTTCCAGCGATCGCGGTAGAGGGTGAAATAATCGACCACGGCGAGTTTCATCATGTGCGCGTATAGTGAAACTACTCACTCCTCTTTTAGCAGTCAAATAAGTTAGTGCGCTGTTTTCCTGTTAGGGGCGCTCAAAGGGGCTAAAATGTTTATTTCATGGTGTATCAAAATACCGTTAGAAGAGTAGTTACCACCTCGTTATTTATAAGAACTGATGAAAATATTTTGTATTACTTTTACTATTAATACAACAGCAGTGAATGTTTGAGTTCTAGTGTTGAGATTATCCTGATGCTCTAAAAGCAGCAGCCCCATAGTCGTCGAGTGCATTTTTGTCGGTTGATTTGGTCATGCTGCACCACGGTTAGCCGCTTTTTTTTATCGATCGGCATTACGAAGCTCCGTTTTCATTCAGCTTAAATATATCAATCCGAGCTTGTGTGTCAGACTTTACGTGCCGCTATGACAAAGCGAACGTGCCTAAAGCCTGTGAACACACCATGTCAGCTGCTGTGTTTTACCGACGTTCGGCTGCGCAGCCTCCAGCGTGAAATTTCAACGCCGGCAAATCGCTCAGAGACTGCCTACTGAAACCTATTGATCATGCACAACGTGGGCGTGCTCGCCGATGAGTGAAAATCGATGCTTTTCATCTAAGCATCACCCCTTTCTTTTTCACGCGCCACATTTTTTGTCATTTCATAAGGCTTTTCGACTTTTACAGCAAATGAGATGCACACCTTGTGAATATTTGAGTTTTTTTACTTCATTATTATATTCGCTGAAAATATCTTTACTGCCAAACTTTGTAGCACAAATCACATCATCGCAGCGTAACTTTTGCCTGTTTCTGCTCAAAGTGAATCTGCTGCAATATATGCTCATAAATTCAACACATAATAGAGCCAAGTGAACCTTTAGTACATATATGCGTTTTTACATTTTTCGTAAGTTTACAATCAAGCATATTACATTTGCATGAACCATATTGTACATCCAGTTGGGCAATTACATAGCTTTGTCCTCTGAAGGACATCGCTGAAACGAATTCATTAAAATTCCATCCACAAGACAAATTCACAAAACAAGCATTGTTATGTCCGTGCTACCTTTCTTATATGCAGTGTTCCCATATACATTCTTCTTAGTCATGCATCACAAATCTGTTCACACTTCTACCACTGTAACCAGGACTGTTTTTTTTTTCTTACAACCCAACCGCAGCCTCCAAGGAGCTGCTGATATCTGTGTTTGTTTGGATGCTTCATCACTCTGAACCTACCCCAAGTCAGGAGAGACTGAAAGCAAGCTCATGGGCCGAAATCCTTGCAAGGTATGGTTAAAGACACTTTATTTACACAACCTATTTTCGCTTAACTATTTTTGTCTTACCCTCTTCGTGACTTTGCCTTTTTTTTTCTTCTCAGAAACTGGACAAAACAGAGACCATTCATTTCCAAGCTACTCGCATCAAGTCGTAAGAAGCTCAACAGTTGCCATATTTACAACCCCATGCTGCCACCAGTATACCAGGCGGACAAATGGAAGCCTTATACTGAAAAGTAGGTATAGTGTACGGTATGTTCAAGCTGTACAAAATCGGATGCACAGATTGTTTTTTCTTGCTTTATGAATCGCTCACTTTACAGGAAATGTCCAGGGTTCAAATTTCTTGGGCAGTGCATTATGATGTGGTCCACATACTGTACTTCACTCTACGTGTGAAACTATGCATAGACTATAACATATAACTAGGTAACAAATGGACCTGGAGTAGTGCAGATTTTGCAGCACTTCTTTTCCACATTAAGTATAGGTTGCTGTGAATGTGAAGACTGTTACAGGGCAGTGGTAGGTACAGCTATAGTAGTGTTGAAACAGTTACTGATACCGCGTGCATGTTACGAGTGACACAATCAAAGCTTTAAAAAAATTTGCAAGAACTCGTGTCTTCATTAAGCAAGACATGTCTTGCAGAGGTAGCAATGGCGAGACCGAGCCATGAGAGTGAAATAACTAGAAGAACAAGGATGGAGTGGATCACATGCGGCAAGCATTTTCAAATCATGAATGATAATCTGCCACTAACTCTCAAGTGGAAGGTATCTAACAGCTGCATATTGCCAATACTTACCTATAGAGCAAAAACCAGGATGCTTACAAATAGGGTTCAGCTTCAATTGAGGACAATGCAGCGAGCAATAGAAAGCAAAATGGCAGGTGTAACCTTAAGATACAACAAGAGAGCAGAGTGGGTCAGGGAACAAACCAGGTTTAAGGATATTATAGCTGAAATCAAAAAGAAGAAATGAACATGGACCGGGCAAGTTCCACGTAGCAGGATAACCACTGGTCATTAAGGGTAGCTGACTGGATTGTTAGAGAAGGTAAATGCACGAAGGGGAGAGAGAAAATTAGGTGAGTCGATGATATTACAAAGTTCGCAGGCATAACGTGGCAGTAGAATGCACAACACCAGCTTGATTGGCGGATCATGGGAGAGGCCTTTGCCCTGCAGTGGGTGTTATCAGGCTGATGATACGCCAAAAACAAACACCGACATGCACGGAAGCAGTCAGCCTTAAAGTTGAAACGTATATCAATATTTATGCTTCAAAACATATGTTTGCTAACATGACGGAGTTAACGCAATCAAAATGAAAAGTAATCAGTAATTTGCATTAGTTTGTATTTTTTACTATTGTGACTCTATGAGCATCATTCATGGCTTGCCAAAGGGCTCCAGTTCAGCATCCAAAATTCCATCTGCTCAGAAATGCTGCTGTTTGGTTGTTTTCCACCTCTAGTAAATTTAGTTGGTTTCATTTCGCAAATTATTGCGATCACTCTCGACAGACTTCTGCAAGCAGAAACGAAAACAAGGGGCTCCAAGTTTGAAATAACTATTGTGGATACCATTGTGTTCAATTTATCGAGAGATTTCCCCCTTAGAAATACACAGGGCTGTGTACTTTTACTTAACCAAGTTCCAATAACAACCTTTTAATGTATTATTATTTGTTCTATGTAAAAGACCTGACAGGATGGCAAGGAATTCTTAAAAGTATGTTTATTTTTAACAGAACAATCTCTGAGTGCACCCAGTAGATATAATCACAGTTGGTCAGTGTTTGTGCATGTTGATGATTTGAATGTGTTCTAACAGCTATTTCCGTGATATTGCTGCGAACTATGTAGCCAAAAGGACTAGTTTTGTATGATACCCATGGTAAGAGTGAGGCAGGCAGTTAGGAAGTAGTGAAGAATTAAAATGTGAAGCCAGCTTCTGCTGTCGTCTATCGTTTGAGCAGTGTCTTTGATGAATATGCACCATTGGCACAAAAAAAACCTCATTTATTTATCTGTCAATGCAAAGCATAAAAACTTTGAGAGTCATTCAAAAAGTAAGGGCCATTTGGTTCCAAACAAGTAAATATCCATGAGCAAAAGTTTTTATTGGTGGGCACTTTAGCAAAAACCAACTTCACTTTTCTACACAATCACTGCTAACTGCTAACTTCTTAGCACTTTTCGTACCATCGCAGTAGTTTCTTTAGTTAATCTGCATAAAATATCGCCACCTGGTAATTGAACCTGTCACGACAGGTGATCTAGAATTTCTCAGTCTTCAAATCGTGCCCCGAACGTAACGTTGCCCCGAGCCACTGTTTCAAGTGACAGAAGAGGGAATAATCGCATGGTGCTGGCTCAGGACGATAGGGCTTGCAATCAGTGTTCCCAAAAAAAACTATTTTAGCTTCCCATTGGTTCTGACTGTGGTGCAAGGATGCGCGTTGTCATGTAGGAGGACGATTCCGGATGGGAATTTGTGACGTCATCAATGTTTATCGTACGTTTTACTGCGGTGAGTGTTTCACAGTATACGTCAGCTGCAACTGTAGCCCACACTTTATGAAAGTAATCACTCAAAATGCTCTTTTTGATTTGGAAAATGGTAGCCAACATTTTCTAACTGGAGTAAGCTACTTGCTTAATTTTTTTCGATTTTTGTGGAGAGGAGTCGTGGCACCACTGCGTTGCTTCTGCAATAACGTACACAATCAAGCACCGTCACCTGTGCAACAGCGTATGTGTGATAACAAATCATCCCTGTCTTATCGGTAGCATTTGAAAAACGCTCATCCACTTGACGTCCTTTGGTGTTTGAGTTGGTCAGTAAGCCATTTTGGAATCTAGCTTGAACGAGCTCTGTCATACTTGGACATATCAGCTACAATTGTGCCAATTGTAGCGAGGCCAACAAAGGGAATCATGTCTTACAGACCACTAACTGTTAATCGTGAATCGATTGCAATATCCAGTCCGCTTGAACAGTTCGGTTGGTCTGAATGCTTGGCGTGGCGCTCCACTTTTTGCTGTACACATTTGTGCAGCCATTTCGGAAGTCTCCACACCGTGTTCTGACACTTTTTTTCACTCCTCACAGTTGGTCCATAAATTAGATACAACTCCTTGTAAATTTGAAAAGCTAGTGATTCTTTTGCATGCGAAAATGTAATTACAATGTGCACCTTACAACAGGTGGGCGCAACAATATTCGCTAGCATTGTTGTCTGCGTTCCCCGGCAAGCAGATGACTACTGAGTCAGAACTTCAGTACTTTCGCTAAGAAGTAGAAGAATGTGCTAAGCTTATAAACTATTCAGTCTGACGTGCAAATATTGAAAGATTAGGAAATGGCCCCTACTTTATGAATAACCATCGTAGAAAATTTAGTTATACAGATTTGACTGCAATGATTATTCACTGCCTCATTGATACCGCCGACTTACAGCACTTCTCAGGTGTCTAGTTTTAACTAGTTTGCATATGTCCCTATTGTCATGTGTAGTGTATTGTGAGGGCTGTCCACTGGTGCATAATTTCTTTTTTTTACAAATGAATGCTTTTGGGAACACCAACAGGCATTCTCTGTCTCGTGTGTCAGCTGATCAACAGTGGGCGAGCAAGGGCAAGAGTAGCTCATTCTCTGAACTTGTCATCCGCGACAACTTACACAAGAATGTTGACTTGCTGAAATGTTTGACTCGGGCTTTCATTATTCGCCGTCTGTTACTCAATTAAAGTGTCTGTCACTGCATTCTTTTTACCTCTTTTAAAACGTAAACTAAGTTTACTTTTTCAACATGATCATGTAAATGGTGTTTTTTTATTCAGGGATTCACGTGCTTACCGCAACTGGAAGTTGATTTAGTTAGTCGTAAAAGATGATGAAACGTGCAGGCATGAACACATAGATAATAAACACAGTATCGAGAACAGTGTTATATGCAGGGATACCTAGCACAACAGCGTAGGGGTCATTTCTTTTCATTCAACGCGATGTGCCTCTCGCCAATCTGTTGTCAAATATAATACTTGCGGGGCTCTGGCTAATCGTACTTACACTGCACATTTTGAGGGCATGTGTGGTAGAGAAAGACAAAGGGCAGTACGGCACCAAGTACTGTGCAAGGGTTGTCCAGGTGTAAATATCGTTGTCTGACTGTACGAGAAAAGCGACACAGTTACACAATTTCAGCGGGTAATTTTATTAAACCTATGGCTTATTACTGTTGTTGTTGTTTTTTTCGTGCATTGTTAAACTCTGTGAGAGGACAGTGGTTCCTTGTTTACATGTATACTGCAACATTCACGATTGTCACTAAACAACGTAAGATTACTTGGTTGGCGTGGTTTTGCCAGTTGAGGCCTCTCGGTCACCTGGTGACATAGCGGAAAACATTTATATGGTACGTTAGGCTGCCATGTGCGCGAACACCACCCGCAACAGGAGCGAATAAACGCCTCTAAACCTGCGGGCGCACGCCACGACCACCCGCCCTCGCTACCAAAACAGCCGCCATATTGCCCTAGCGCAATGATGATGATAGTCTAGCAGCTCCATCTCTAGTCGAATAAGTTAATTCACGATGCCGCCGCTACCCTTATTTTCGTTGCAATGTCAAAGGTACAGTTTCCCTTCTCTAATTGGTAGTACATAGGCGTTCTCTGGTCTCTTGGGGGCGTTTCGCGCGCGCGCATCGGGAGTGGGAGAGAAGTTCTCCTGGACGTATTTTTTTTCCGTTCGTCAGCTCCCTTCGTTGGGGCTTGTTCGGACTTTGCTAACGGCACCTTGCGCACCGGTGAACGCTTACCTTTGTCGCCCCCCTCCGAACGCTAGGCCAAGGAGAAGGTGTGGTGTGTTCTATGTGGTGGCCAGGCTACGCCGACCCGTATCTCTCGAAGCCAACGCGAGCGCCTTTGCCTCGCTCGAGCAACGGGTCCCTTGTCGCGGTGTCAGTGAATCAGTTTTGCCCACGGAGGACGTGGTCGCGGCACCCCTGTATAGTACTTCTCGACCATGGCGTGGATAAGCCCATTTCTTTCCCGCCGCGCTTCCGCAATGAGCTCTGTACCACGTTTTTGGTGTTGCCACAGACAATAAAAAGTGTTGCGACCTGGAGAGGAAAGTAATCGTGTTTCTCGCCACGGCGACGGCTAACGCGTACCGTGCGGCTCACTAGGACCGGACCTACGCTAGTGG